>CM062820.1:1745447427-1745607427 GCA_031772625.1 Pinus tabuliformis | reverse complement strand
GAAAAACAAGTGACTTTAATCTGTTTGTTTCTAAGATAGCTACCTGTCTTAGTGGGACTAGCAGTTCTGAATAGACACTAGATTTCTCGATAACAAAATGGCGACTCCACTGGGGAGCAATTAGTTTGGTTGCTTGTCTCTAGTTGTTTGATTCATAAACCATAGACGGAGCATGAAGTTAAGCCAGCTTGCCTTCGAACTGCATTTGCTATGGAGGTGAAAAGTAGATCAATGCTGCTTCAGTCAATCTCCAGGTTTGTTTATGAACTGAACAATTGACTTGCAAACATCCTAAGTACCCTAGAGGTAGCTTGAGTAACCTCATTAGATCAGCCCCTGTACTTTGTAGTTACTGACTATCATTTGCTTGGCCTAAATCCCTGAACTAAGCTGCAAACTATGACCAAAAACCAAGTTAAAGTCTCATCCCTGGACCATCGCACCTTCTCTTCTTGGAAATCTGGATGCATCGCACCTCCCATGTGCAGTAGGTGGGATGCATCCCTGTTTCCCTGTGTTACAGGTGTGATGATTAGAAAAGACTAGTTCTACCTCCAGATTTTGGTTTTTTCTTCACTCTCTTTAGCTTTATTCAGGAGTTTTGTTGTCTGTGATTATTAGACCACTGTTGAAACCCCCTTCCTTTGCATCATCCAACCTCCATTGTGCAAAGATTTGTGAATGTTTTTATGTATTTTTCGCCATTCACAGTTCTCATTTACAAAATGGTAGCTTAATCGAACTGTCGTCTTTGGATTTGAAAGTGTCGCAAGTGTCATTTTCAGTCAAAGAAAAGAATCCTTCTCTTTTTGATAGTCGATTACACTGTTACTCTTGTATTTGATCTAAATTAATAGTACTTCAAGTGTCGAAAGAATTTTTCAATTCAAAATCGAAAAGAGTTGTCTTGTCTCCCTTTTGTTTTTTTTTTGAAAAGAAAATCATTAGTATTGTTGCTTTGAGAGAAGATATAGTTTAGATTTGTGCTTAGCATTTTTTTTGTCATTCACACATTAAGAAAGCAGAAAACAAATACTTGCATGTGCACTTGCATTTAGGCTGCTTGTTGATTTTGATTTAGGACAGTGCATCTAGTGTGTGCTCTCTGCTCTATGTTTAAAGGATTTCGTTTCTCTTTCCTTAGTAGCTAGGATTTTCATTACAGAAAGAAGATTAAACGACTGTTTATCATCTTAGATTTCATTTTAGGAATTGTTTATCTACATTATGCGGTGAACCTTAAAGGAAAACTTTTTAAGAAAGATCAACTATAAAATAAATTCAATGAACATAAAAATTCTTTGGAACCTAACACACAACATCTATAAGTCTAGGCTAGAGACGTATTCTGGCATCGTAAAGCCTGGTAACTGTTTCTTTCATCGTAGGTTGGGTGATTCCTCCTCTTTGAGACGACAAGTGCCAGTACGGACTTGTGCTCCCACGTACCATCGAGTATATATTGGGAGACCACAATAGGCTATATCCTTTATCCTTAGGAACCCGTGTCTGCCACCCTATCGATCGCAATGCACTGAACACAACATTCGGGAAGACTGACTGTCATACCATAAAAAGTATTCTACAGTTTTGTGATTGGTTTGGTAATCCCTTTGTCTAGATTTCCATAGTAGTCTCTTTCATTCCTTTCCAGACTCCTTAAAGGAAAAGGTCCATTTGAGCACTTGTCACTTCAGGCTCATTAAAAATCGAAGGCGACTAGAGTCATCTTTAGCTTTTTCTCGACTCTTAAAAATTGAAAAAGAAAGTTGTGTCAAAGCGTCTAAAATTTATTTTAATCGGAATAACATCACTGTTCCCTCGTTGGTCTTAGGTTGAGAAAATGGAGTCCACCAACCAAGGATTTCCCCTTGGGGGAAATCCTAGTCCTTTCTCCTCTTGGGGAGATGTTGGTGCACCTCATATGGCCACATTGTCCCTTCCAGGACTAACAATTGGCCTACTGGTATGGCTTTTCTTGACCTCTATCATTCAAAGCACCATGATTCCTGAACAATTGAATCAGCAACTAGATGATACTAGAGTTACCCCCCAACCTTCTACTTCGTTTGTCTCTCCCTCTCCTTCTTCCTCTTCTCTTGGTGAAGATAGTAAAACTAAAAACCAAGTAACTGAGAAGAAGAAGAAAGGGAAGGAGAGGAAGAAGAAGGAGCCAATGGCAAAAAGGGGCAACTGTGCATCGTCTAGTGAAAATAAATACACTGCACTGTCCAAACCTAAATCTCCGTATGTCATTTGCAAAGGAGACCACTATCATCGAGATTGTCCTTGCATCCCACGGATCTTAAGGGACTGGTCTCCCCGTTTGCACAATCCGATGTCATCAACCTCTGATGATCATGTTGAGAGTACACAGTCAACTAGTGAAAACGAAGTCACTGGACAGAAAGAAAAATCTAAATTTCCTTGCAAACTGTGTGAAGGCGGTCATGCCCTCCACCATTGTCCCTTCTTGGATGAAGCTAAAAGAGCCTTGGATAATAATCCTGGATCGCCGCAGCGACTCCCTCCTGGATACAAGAAACTCTTGTCGAATCCATTGCTAGTTGAAAATCCGACTGACCCACCTTTGTTGTCTGTCAAAGCACCTATCATTGAAGATAAACCCTCCAAGTCCACATAGGACCAAAGTCAATAGGTTGAGACGGCAGTCGACCCCATCTTGGCTTCAGAAGATTTACCTTCAGATGATACAGTCACCAAAGAGAATGAGAACGATACCATTCAAATTCTTTTCGTAAACATAGACTCTGATGAACATGGGGGAAATCTGCCCATTCCTTTATTGCAGGAAGGAAATTCGTCAGAGATGTATCCGGCCGTTTATTCAGTCCCACCTCCAAGCAACCTAGTCGTTTCCTTTGATTGGAACCTACTAGGCAGACCCCGTTTACCGTCTAATGTACCATTCCGAATCATAGTGAAAACTTACAGAATGGTCATGGTTGGTACCATCGTGGATGAAGGGGCTTCTGTGAGTATCCTTTCCTTGACTGCTTGGAAAGCGCTTGGTTCGCCATCTCTTTTGCCTGAGATGCGAAATCTGACAGGCTTCGATAAAGGAACCAGTCAACTGTTAGGGATCCTTCCAAGTTTGCCTATAACTTTGAGAAGGAAAAATGTTTATCTGAACGTAATGGTAGTCCAAGGACCTTTAGATTACAATCTACTCCTTGGGTGTGACTACATCTATAGCATGGGAGCTATTGTTTCCTCACTCTTTCGAGTAATGTGTTTTCCGCATGAAGGCAGAGTGGTCCAGCTCATAGACCAGCTTTCATTCCCCGGTTCACACATAGCTAATAGTCAAATGCCATCCCTAACAGGTCTTTTTGCACAAAGAATGTCTCATCAATCTCCAGTCCGTCCACCTGATGAATGTGAGTGATTCGGAGGTTTTGACTAAAACCAAGGGGGCATGCACCTTGGTCTGCTTAGGCAGGAAAAATTCAAGTATAGGGTAGGTTTCCGCAGAGGATATATGACGGGTCTGACACACCCGTTCATTTATGAAAATTGGATTAGATCGGAATAAGATACCTTTGTTAGAAGGTAGGCCTTTCCCGATAGAACAAATGTTTTGTCTGCAAATTGAAGGGTAACCTAGAGAAGGCAGGCCTTTCCTGATAGAACAAATGTTTTGTCTGCAAATTGAGGGGTAACATGGGAAACTCTACTTCACTATACCTGGGGGCATGCAAACTATTTTTGCATGGAAGTGAAAAGTGACCATTTATTTTCCTAGTTTGTAGATTCTTAACCCTTTAAACTCATAGGATCGATCGTTCCTAGCTTACATAATAAAAGGAGTTGGAGCATAATTTCGAATGGTGCAAGCTCCCTAAAAAATGAACCTATCAATGAGACATCCTTATTATACGACTGACATGAGCAGTTTTACGTGAAGTTCAAGCTCATTAAAAATTAAACCTAGAAATGATGATACGTTCCACCAGAGTTTAAGCTAATTAAGAAATGAACCCACCTCTGGTAAATAACCATTGTGAATGATTATCATCATCTTTTGAGCCTTGGTCATGTTCTTACCATCACCTCCACTCTGTTTTGGCCGATCATTCGCCTCCATTTGATTGTTTACCCCTTTTGAGGAATAGCTGCGATGAGTGATCCTATTAGCCACCTTCTTTGCACTACCGTGATTAAGAAAGTTCCAAACCTTACCTAGAACCAGCTGCTATATGAAAACATCACTCGTTCCTCAAAAAATGAGTCTCCTTTAAGCTCTTTTCATTTGACTCGTAAAATATGAAAAGATTGCCGGAGTAGTTGGCCTCTCCAACTCATTAAAGTGATCGGAAGTGTTATCCCTCCTCTAGATTTTAATATTTTTGGACCTGAGGGATTATTACACAAAAAGATCGAGTGTTTGTCTTGTTCGGCTCGTTCCATCTATCGAAAAGTCATCCCTTTCGCATTGTTTTATACGTTTTCAGACTTAAGGGGTTATATTACAAAAAAATAAGATGGGAGTTTCCTTTCCGTCTCTTTTCAGACTCTCTAAAATTGAAAAGGACCAAGTTATCCTTGTCGTTAAACTCGTTAAAACAATAGCGACAAACTTGTCCATTCAGACAAGAGCGAGTTTCACTGTCACTTGACTCATTAAAACATAGTGACGGGTTTGCCTGAATGGAAAATTATAGAACAAGCATATGTTATCCTCCTCAAGCTTGAAAAAAAATAAAGAGGTACTGGTCAGAAATGACTAGGGAAAATTGGGAAGAAAACTTGAGGAAACTTTATTGGTAGAAGGTTGCTCTTGAACATGACACTTTCACTCCATCACCATGATTGAGTTGGGTTGGGTTATTCTATTCACCGGTCATATCACCATTGGTCCACCGTACCATCCACTTTTGGGGTTAACGCTACCAATCCATTTCAGTGTCTCCGATATGTTCAAGAGAAGTCACTCAGAGAATTCACCTACCCAGCTTGTGTCTCATGCGCTGCAATACCTTCACACTTCATTCTTTCATGACCGCCACCCTGAACCTTGTATCATCAGATTGTTTTCACCTCTACAAAATCATTTGCTCCGTTCTGTGTCGTAGATGTGGGATCCATTAATGCCTTCCTACGACGGGTCACTTCTTGTCAACATCAACTCATTATCCAAGAAGCCGACCTAGGGACAACCCTTCCAGTACTTTGAAGCTTGCATGCCTCAATGGAAAGTTTCTCACTTCCGGCAACAGGTTTACATTAATGGCCTTTGACTGAAAGATTTTGCGTGGTGTTTGACATTGACTCATGTATTCACACCACGTGAATTGTACTGCAATACCTTGAGGGTCATCATCATCATCAGTGATTCTTCTCGCATCGATTAACAGCTTACATCATTGGCTGGTAATTAGGTGATGTCCTTCCATGTTCGACATCAGAACATCTTTTCACATGGATCGACTTGTACTTTCAGGTGAAGATTGAACGAGTTTTTGAAGACCCGGGATATAGTTTCATCCATGTGGGCTGCGATATATTCAGGTAAAATAAAGACATCAAATGTACATCATTGTTGCACAGATAATCATCCAAACTAAAGGATGATGGCTCTACCAGAATCATCAGTCTGCACACAGACGATTGTCTATCCTATGTACATGAAAATGAATTTATCAAGCTGAGCATGGGAATGCCCACCTCAGCCAGATCATGAAAATATTATGAAGATAATGTATTGTATTGTATCTTATGATAGGTCACTTTCCAGTGTGAAAACCTCGGATCCTCATTATAAAGCATTTCACCCGACATCAAAAGATTTACGACCTCATGCTTTAGGGGGCAACTGTTATGGACATATTTGGGCACTACAGCCCCAATGACATATGTCCATAAACCAAGGGCTTCTAAGTCCCTAAAAGTGTTGCTTCATACCCTAAAGGATCAAAGTCAGCTGATTACATCATCTCCCGGAAGTTTTCCATGAAAAACCACTCAGAACTGGTCAAAGTAGGACCATACAGACTACCCAATGCAAAGGGTGCGATGCATCTCACCTGCCACATGAAAAATGTGCGATGCATACGAGCGAGAGCAGACAAATGGCACAAGCATTTTGCTAGGTGGAGACCCTAAGAATCTTCTAGAAGTTGCTCATTTGACACTTGCCTCCCTGAATTCGCCCCAAGGATGAGTAAGAGATCATGAAATAACCAAGTGAAACCAAGAAATATCTGAGAGATGACACTAATCAAAATCCCAAAAGCTGACTCACCCCTTGCAAATATATATAAATGGATCCCTCATCCCAGAGATCCAAAGGTTGGAATTTGGTAATTTGCAAAGAAGTGTTGTTGGTTTATCTTTGAAGACATTGTTGGGTGATCTTGCTTTGTATGAGGTGAAGAGGGCTTTCAAGCTGGGAGGATGGCGCTGGGTCAGACCAAGTGGTTGTAATCCTCCCTTCTACTACTTTTACTAATAAAGCTATTTGAGATTTCCTCCATATTCTTGTGTATCTCTGAATATTGTGTTGATATATGCATTTGTATGGTCAATATATATCTGATCCTCTATTGTTTATAGTGATAGATCTCTATGCTTTGATGGTATTATCCTGCTGTGAATCTACAGGTTCTCTTTGAAGCGAGACAAGTAAGGAAGCAGTGGCGAGATTCTGGCAAAGGAGAAAGGAAACAAGCAAGGAGCCAAGCGGAAGACTGAGGTTGGTACTCTCTGCTTCTTTCTCATCTCTCTCTCGTAAAGGAAAAACAAGTGACTTTAATCTATTTGTTTCTAAGATAGCTACCCGTCTTAGTGGGACTAGCAGTTCTAAATAGACACTAGATTTCCCAATAACACCCATGTTCTACCAAGGTATGCCATGGACAAGTTGATCATGCAATAGGTCTCATATCTCCACAGGGTTATCAGCAGAGCTGCATAGGAGAAAGAACACACCATGGCTTTCTCTTCCTTTGCGGATTGGATTGTATGAGATTAAGAGCTTGAAATATGCATACGCCAAAGTTAAGAAGTTAGCGAAGTTTGATTTCGACACCAAATACTTCAATCTGTATGATCCCCACAGTATTTGCAAGAATCACTATGTGAATGTGTACTATCCATGGATTCACGGGACATGTCATTGGGCAGAGGAGGACCCTTGGAGGTATTGCTACAACTACTATAAGCACAATGAACTAGTCAGTATAGACACATAATCGAAATCCATTCTGCAGGTAGCAACACCACAAGAATCAACAACAACAAAAACAATAAATATCAAACTAGTGTAAGGCAAGGGTAAGTGGAATATTGTTGAGAACCGAGAGGCTGAGAAAAGATACAAGTTCAAAGAAGATCCTCTCATTGAGAAAGCAGCTTTGGCAGTGGAGGCAAAGAGGCAAAAACACATAAAGATAGCAGAGCGAAGGAAGAGAGAATAGAAAAGGTTAGAAGAAGTAGAAAGGAAGTTTCAGGAAATGGAGAAGAGGTTGAAAAAAGAACATGCACTTAGAAGGAGAGAGATGGAAGAGAAGAAAGAATAGGAACAAAAAGAAGGGAAAGGCATGATGATAGAGCAAACTACGCCCATACAGGTTGAGGAGTCATAATAGCCAATAGACGAAGAAGAGGGTGAGCAGATGTAGGATCGGGAGCTTGCTCAATTGATTAAGAAAATGGTTGAAGCAATGGAAATAGAGTTGGGATAGGAGCCACAAGACCAAGATACAGGCCTCATGCAGAGAGAATTTGAGGTCTCCTCTCATTCTCCACCATCTCTCGTATGAAAAGAAGTCCTGAGTGAGCAAGGAGATGCAATTTTCCTTGATGATGATCTGGCGATGGATGTGTAGAATCTATCATTTTATGAGTTGCAACAAAATATTGTATAAGTGCGGGGAAACCACTTCCCCGATGATCACACATCACTTACATTTATGAAGGAAAGGGTGATAGTGTTAGATGTCAGAAAGAATCTAGTCACCATGACCAATGCTACTGTGGCTTATGCAGGAGCCATGAGATCAAATATCAATTTCATGTTAGCAGAGAATGAACGGATGGCAAAGAAATTGCAAGAAACTAGGAAGAAGGGAGAACAATTCGCAGGATCAGCAATGGAAGAGATGAGGAAAACAATACTTGTTGAAGTATCAACTCTTGAGGTCACCATGCAAAATCTCTATGATGGATTTTTCACTGTGCATAAGGCAGTTGTCCATCTATATGGTTTCCAGTAGCGAAGTAGAAAGATTGTTCAAAATCTCAGGGACATACACGCTACTATCGCCTATGTACAATAATGGGAAATGAGATACAATGAAGCCTTGCTTCACTTGCCCAAAATGATGAAGTAGTAGGAAGAGCTAGACAAAGAAAAGATTCAGATGTAGATCCAAAACAATGAGCAACTCACCCCATTCGCTAGTAGCATATATGCTTCATATGCATGGGTTTATAAAAGTTTAGATGTCATAGTGAGAACTCATAAGATCCCATCAATCAGTTCCCACATTGAAGCTAAGGAGAAGAACCAAGTCCGACTAGAGATCGACAAGTACATGGAGCATTTAAGGTGAGAGGCCACCAGTGATGACTTGGAGATGAGTTCAGAAAACATGCAGAAGTACATTGGTGGTCCTGCCGTAGTCAAGACTAGGTTGCACATGCTTCGGTATGAGTTAGAAAAGGGTTCCACAACCATATAAAGAGAAATTATGGAGGCAAGAGTTCGCTATTAGAAAGACACTATCAAGCATTATGGGGACACCATAGCACAGTACCAGCCTAGTATTAGTATGTTACCGAGAGTCATCAAGTGGATGTTGCTTCTAACCAAAGTATTAGTATGTTATCTCACTTGACTCACTGCAAGGTCACACACTTGCTTCTAACCAAATTCATCATACTTATATATGCGCAGTACTGGGGTCAAGGCACTACATTACTACTCACTGCTAAGACTCCTACTCCAAACGGTTTGAGGTCTAGTTGGGACTTCTTATCAAGGAGATCCCCTTGAATGTTGGCAGGTCCAACACCATTAACATTTCTAGCACTAGAAGGAGAGCTATATGACTTACACTCATGACTTACATCACAATCTAAACCTTTCCATGTTTTTCTGATGGTTATGACTTTGATGTGTCAGTGAATGTCATAGATGACTTGTCACAGTTTAATATGATGGTGAAAATGGAACATCCTTGTTAACTCAAGGAATTTCCTTTTTTGGTTTTTGTGACAGGAATGAAGTCCCCTCGGATGACATTGCCTATGGGTTGTTCACTTAAGAAATGGTGTCTCACATTGCCTGTAGCCTCTATACACTCTTTCAACCACATGTTTAGAGAGTTAGGCCGCGATTTTTTATTTTATGACAGTAAAGCACTTAATTGTAAAATTTTAAAACTACGAAATGCACCTAACGAATCTATTACACACTGATCCAGATTTAAATGGGAACACAACAAATTATAGATGTAACCATAAATATAGAGATGCAACATAAATAATACTTCATTTCATTAATGTAAAATACTGAAATATGCCTAGTAACAAAAATTGAAATAAACTAGCTCGGACGATGGTAGCTTATCCTTGAGAAGAGATGTGGTGTCTATATGCCTCTGAAATGCATTACAATGAGGCTCAAGGGCCTTTTTATTATTTAACAATAAGAGAAAACCCTAAACAACCAAAACCCTAACCCGAGGAGATGTAACACCAAGAGTTTATGGGCCTCGTTGGGGTTAGTTGGACAACTAACTTCTCGGGGTCGTGACTTGGTCATATTATCTCCATTTGATGTGCATGATACCCCATTGGAAAGATCTCACTAAGGAATATGACAGAAAAGATGATGTTATGAAAAAATTGCTAGCAGTAGATTGCCAAAAAAACGTCATTTAGGGCCTCAAAACAGCGTTGGAAGTTTAGGCCCCAAAAAACTGCTAAAGTAAAGTGTGCTGCAATTAAGGAAAATGAAAAACTGAAAGAAACAATGGTGGGGGTCCAAGTGGAATTGGCAGTTGGCCACCAATATCCACCTGGATCATTCATCCCCCCCTTAGGAAGAAATGGTCCCCATTGTGTTGAGTTCCTCCATGAGATGAGGAAACTTTTGCTGAACTTGGTTCTTTGTGAGCTACTTGCCCTGGTGAAGGAGTTGGCCTGCTTTGACAACTCGATATAGTTGGATCATCTAGTAGAGAGTGTTCTTGATCTGCATGCCCGTGATCCGATCAGTTGTAACTTGTTCCATGCAATTTGGAATTAACCCTGTTGGTGTGAGGTATTATGCAATGTTGGATGTGTCTAGTAATGGTGGAAAGTATGGCCAAAGGCAGTCCACATTGAACACTAAGTGTAGGCAAAGGAATGGGGGAATTTTGAGCTCTAATGAATTATGTCCCACATCCTTGGTAATGGAGTAAGGACCATATCTGAGTGGTATGAGTTTCTGATAGGCTCTGGTAAGGTGTTCCTTTTGCAAATGCAACCAGACTTTGTCGCCCACCTAAAACTTGTGTGGCACCTGATGTTGATCATGTCGTTGCTTGTACTTGGAATTTGCTTTCTCCATAATGTTGTGGACCTACTGGTCGATATGTTGGAAGTGCTCAATGAAGCTATTTTCCTTATTTGTTTCAGACTAGACATGAGCTGAATCTGCCCAAGTAGCTACAAATGGCATGGCCACATCAATGGGACATAGTGGTTGGAATCCCAAGCTCGCCTGAAAAGGGTTGCGACCAGTCGAGTTGTGGAGAGCCTGGTTATAGCTATGCTGAACATAGGGGAGGATCTCATCCCATGTGCATCGATGCTTTGATTTGTACATGTACAGAATGTGTACGATCATCCTATTGACAACCTCTATCTAGCCATCAGTTTGGGGATGGAAGGCTATGGACTTAGTGAGTTTGGTGTCCAGTATCGACCAGAGATTGGACCAAAATGTACTGAGGAACCTACTATCCTGATCTAATATGATAGACTGTGGGATCCCAAAGTGTACCCACACTCATTCAAAGAAGAGTTTAGTAGTGACTTCTGCTATGATATTCTTCTTACAGGCTTCCATAATGGTGTTGGCTTGTTGGGGCCTGACCGAGGTTTGGAGGTGATTTAGACAAACAAATCTTGGTACTACTGGCCCTTTTGGCAACAGTTTGTGGAGCGCGAACTGAGGTCTCACCCGAAGTAGTATGGGAGGGTGCTAGAACCAGGTTTCTGTACCCTAGAGATGTCTGATGGTTTCTAGTGGTTTGCGGTTCGACCCTGCGTGCACATCGCTATGCACACTTACCCGTACCTCGCAGCCTATGATATTGCATTTGCGCAGCCCTACTCAGAGGCCACAAAATTTTATTACCCAATTCCTTATTATTAATCCTATCTAAGTTGATTAACTTAGATTATTTGTATGCTTTCAGTTATATTTAACAATATTCACAATTCATACAAGTGCGCGTAGTAAATAAATAGTATAATTTCAATTCATATCCAACAGATAATAACCCAGGACAGATACACGTAATTCAGATAAAACTTCTTTATTATTCTCTTCCTTCAGTTAAAGACTCTATTCTTCCCTACACACTCAGCTGTGGACTCTACTAGGCCTTTGCGCACTCATCTGTAGAGCCTCTTCCTACTCTACAACCGAAGACACAACTAGGACACTTGATCTGTACTCCTATCTCCTACTTCCCTCTTTCTAACTTGCTTTTACACTTAGAGCTATGCTCTATTTATACAATCCCATGGTCCGTACACCATGGTTAGGATGACATTACATTCAACACTTAGGGTGGACAACCCTATGACTTTAACATACATTCCGTGCCCACAATTCATGGGGCTTTACAATAATATTACTCAAAACTTTGGTTTTGAGCTCCAAAACATGCCATGGGGGAATTCCATGCCCAACAGGCCCCCAACACAAACATCATGACTCGCCCTCGAGTCACTCTGTCAACGCAGCAATCTTGGCATAGAGTCCCTCTAACTGGTCTTGAACGGTCCTGATATCCACATCGAACTGAGCTACTGCTTGTTTAACCTGTTGCATCCGTTCTTCTGAGCCCTCCATGTCTGAATTGTGTCCTTACATCTGTACTGGCATATGCTGCATATGTTTATAGTCTTGTGCCCTTGTCCGGCTCGTCGGGTCGTGAAGACTGTGCTTCGACCGGCTAGTCATATAGCCGACCCACCCATGTAGGGCTTCAAGCAGTTTCCCTTTACTTTACTTGGGAAGGGTTCTCCATTTAGCTTGACTAGCTGGACCGCGCCTCTGTCCGTGACCTCCTTAACAATGTATGATCCCAGCTAGTGCATTCTAAATTTTCCTGTAAATTTTTCAAACTTACTGTCATACAACAGCACTAAGTCGTTTACCTTGAAGGTGCACAACTTGATATGGCAGTCGTGCCAGGATTTTTCATGCTACTTTTGTACATGCTGATGAAATCCAACCAAAAACTGTTCTTCCTCAACTTCTTCTAATTGTGCAAGCCTTTCCTCTAGAGCTTTGTGGTCTGTCATCCCTATGAGTGTTGCTATCCACATAATAGGTATGATGTATTCCATCAACATGACAACTTCCACGCCATAAACTAACCGGAAAGGTGTCTGTCCCGTTAGTTTCTTGCATGTTGTCCTGTAAGCCCATAGCACAATAGGTACACATAGATCCTAATCGTTTCGTTGTGCATTGCACACTTTGGTCAATGCAGTCTCTAGTATTTTGTTGAAAGCTTCTACAGTCCCATTGGCTTGTGGGTGGTACAGTGTACTTTTCTGATGATACACCTGGAATTATTCTATGAGCGCGCTAATAGTTTCATTCAGGAAATGTGTTCCGTGATCACTCATTAATATTTTCAAACAACCAAAGTGGGTTAACACATTTTCGATCAAAAAATTCGCAACCGTAGCGGCTGTGCAATCTTTGACTGGCCATGCTTCTACCCATCATGTCAGGTACTCCGTCGCGGTGATGATGTAGCTTGCACTCGTCTTTCCTTGAGGTTTGATCACTCCCAGAAAGTCGATTGCCCATTTTTCGAATGGATGCAGTGTCATTTGTGGATTTAATAGCATCTCATCCCTCCGTGAGTGGTTTTCCAATCCTTTGATATATGTTGCAGGCCTTATAGTGCCCTTTCGAATCCTAGTGCAGGGTTGGCCACCATAACCCTACACAAAGAACCTTTTGTGCAATTGCGCGTCTTGCATAGTGTCCTCCTGTAGCACCCCCATGTGCTTCCATGAGGATTTGACTTCATTCAAATTTAGGTATGTATCTTCACAATATCTCATCATTTCCCTTTTTGTATAGATGCCCCGCTATGATAGAAAAATTCGTTGCGCACACCACTAATTCCTTCTTCTGTTGGACAGAGTATTCCTTTGGTGTAGTTCCTGTTGTCATAAAATGGATTATATCTTTGAAGTGCTCATCCACGACGTGCAACACAAAGAGCTGTGCATCAGGTAATCCTTTCTCCAGATTAGTGGGTTCCTCGCCTGTCTCAATGTGCGATAAATTATCTGGTCCTACGTTCAGGCTGCCCGAATTTACTACAACCTCAAAATCATATTCGTGGAACAATAAAAGCCACTTGCATATGCGCCACCCCAACACAAGCTTATTGATTAGGTATTTCAGCACGGAATGGTCGATATACATCTTGAAATGTCCTCTGAGCAAATAGTGTCGGTATTTTTGGAGTGCGTACACCATCGCCAACCCCTCGTGCTCAGTGGTGGAATAGTTCTTCTTTGCTTTGGACAACCTCTGACTTGCAAACATGATAGGGTGATCCAAGCCTTCCCCGCCCTCCTATGTGAGCACTGCTCCCAGCGCAATACACGACACATTAACATGGACATGAAACTCCACATCCCATTTTGGGAATACCAGGATTGGAGCAGAGGCCAATTTCCCCTTCAGGACATCCAAACTTTTCATGCAATCATCATTCCAACAAAATGTAACATCTTTTTTCAATAGTTTTTCCATTGGCGCGGTGATTTGGGCATAACTCTTGATAAACTTTCTGTAGTACCCAGTGTGTCCCAAGGTAGCACGCAGCTATTTAACACTTTTTAGTGCTTCCAAATTTAAAATTACTGCAATATTCGCAGGGTCCACCATCAGTCCCTATTTTCAGACCACATGTCCCAACAGGTTTCCAAAGGGAACGAGGAAGTTGCACTTCTTAAGGTTTAGCACAATCTGGTGTCGTCGGCAAGGATCCAACATCAAGCCTAAGCTTGCAACATGGTGCTTAACTAATCTAAAGACAGTCCAATCATCCAGATAGACCTCCAAGAACTTGTGGATGTATTCTTTGAACGCAACAAGAACGATGCATGAAAAGATGGCTACCGCATTCTTGAATCCAAACAGCATAACGGTGTATTGAAGGCAGCCGCATTCTGTTGTGAAGGTTGTCTTGCTCCGGTCTTCTAGCGTGATCTTGATTTGATGGTATCTTGAGAACCCATTTGTGAACGAGTATGCTTCCTAGCTGCCAACATTTTCCAATACTTCATCTGTGAACGGTGTTGGGAATGGGTCATGTACACGGGTCCTGTACTACCATAGGACTCACCCAGTTGGATTCTTCCACTAGCTCAATAATTTTGGCTATGAGCATTTTGTCTAATTCTTCACAGACCTTTTCCTTATATTTCAGATTCAAGCGGTAAGGCCTCTGCTTAACCGGCTTCGTGTCGGGTTTCAGGGTGATCTTCATCATCCCTAAGTCGCCAACGATCCCTTTTAAATCCGTAATTTTGGTCGAGAACAAGTCATGGTATTCGCAGAGTAACTCAGTGACCTTATCCACTATGGCATCATCCCAATAGTCTCCAAGTATTGCATACTTTGGTTTCGCCTCCATTCCAATGTTTACTTGCTTCATTTTTAGTGGCACAATGATGTCAGGATCCTCAATCAATGGTCCTCGAACCTCACAACAACCTTCTGTTTCTGGAATGTTAATATTTCATGGGTCCTCATCCTCCTCCTCAACATTTACATGGTAACAGTCCAGCGCGCAGCTCAGTTGTGTCACCCATTCAGGCTAAAGCACTTCTATTGGCTCCTGGGGTATTTTGAAGATAGCTACTTTTACTGCTTGTAGTGAATCATCAACAGTATCCCACCAACGATCTTCAAACGTGAAGGTTAGCAGGAATCCTTCATGCAAGATATCCTATTCGCTCCTGCCATGGCAAAGCTCTGTCTCAGTATACCAATTCATGGGTATGACATCCAGAGTATGACAGAATAAATGCACCCATTCTGGTTATGGCTCTTCCCCATAGACCTTGGTCCATTTCACGAGGTGTGAACGTGGATCATCCCATCCATCATACTTGTTTGCTAGCCACATCTATGGTTTCCCAAATCATAGGCACATCATCCTTCTGCATCTGCGCCAGTCCTCAAAGCTTCTCTGATGTGTACCCACCACCTTGCGGGCATAGCACGTAGTGCCCATTTCAGAGCATCGAACAGCTGCTGTTCTGACAATGTACTTTCAAATTTGTTCAGGAATTCATCCACTGCTATCAACCCATCATACATGGGTAGATCTCTCACCTTAGTTTTTACGCAGCGCAATGATCTTATCATCATGTTACAATTGAGCGTGGTTATCTCATGTGACCGGTTATGCCATCGTTATGTTTCCTCATTCGAATCCAAAGTGCAAGAGCTTTCGCGCTCCCACGAAATTCTGCCATCTGCTGTTGGATTCACCCATTCCTGTTCTCAAGCAGTTATCTTGTAGATATAGTCAAGATCATCATCACTAACATCGTCACGCATTGGTTTTGTTTAGCGTGATCCTTCCGCAGGGTCTATAGTTGCCACTATGCACAGTGAATTTTTCTCAAAAATCATTTTGCGCTTCTTCAGATTTATGACTCTGTTCATATTAGTGGTCCAATCTATTCCCAGTAGCATAGGATAGGGAGTGTTGTCATCGATAATCTCTATCACCTCAAAATCTGCAAGCACACTCGCACCTTCGATGTCTACCATTATTCCATGCAATCTTCCCATCAGTAGGATATTTTGCTGGTTCACCATTCACAGTTGAATAGGAGACCACTGCAACGCAGGCCTACCCATGCACTCCCACATTTTATTTGGCAGTACATTCACGTTCGATTCGAGATCTAGAATTACTTGATCCATTTCATACTCTCTGATTTTTGCAGTCAATATCATTTCCCTTCCTATTTGCAATGCATGCTTTCCAAGTTTTCGGACTACGCGCGGTTCTCCTGACCCAGCGCACCTAGTGATAAGTTCCTATAGTCCTTTTACAGCCTTGCTATCACACAGTAGTTTCATGCATGTCTCCATAAAGGTAGTGAGCATTGAAGGATCCATCCCCAGTTCTAGTTGATCCTTACTACCTGAAGTGGAGGCCTTCGTGAAGCTCTTCTTAGCTTCCATGAATGTCTCCTTCGCGCGCTCCAAATCAAATTCAGGTTCCTTTGTAGGAGCCTTGTGAACCCATGCACTTTCTTTGGGCTACTAACCTTTGTCATCACCTGTTGTGATACCACTTCGAAGCATGATGTTTACATTTGAGTCCTCTTCGCATGGCTCAGACCTCATCATCTGTAGGTTCTGAGTCGAGGGAGGCTGGAGTACTCCTTTATCATGCAACCTCGTATCAGTGTAGGGCAGTCCTCCATCTCATGATAAAATTGGGTACAATATAAACATGATGCTCTTGTTAGATTTGTACAATCATGGGCATAATGCCGTGGCCCTCCGTAATTGTAATAATTCAGTTGTTCGCGACCTCTTCCTAGTCCCATTCCACCTCGACCTTGCCTGCACCCTTGAAATCCATTGTGTGCCATCCATGCATTTGGATCGAGGGTTAGCGTTCCATTCTGTACTTTGTAGGCAGGATTCTAATCTATCATCGGCTCGTAACTTCTGCAGGTGCGCTCATCATGGCCTACCGACCTACAGAAATTGGAGAACAATTACTGGGACATCTGTGTATATTTCTGTAATAGGTGACAGTTATATGTAGTGTGTTTTCCTCCTATCTAACGAATCACGCACCATAATGCAGGTGCCACACTTGGTCCTTCCTATGCCTTTGGTCTTAATGGCATCGACGCTCCTCCCGCCAAGTAATTCGCAAAACTGGATATTGGTCCTTGTCATGCCCCTCACCTTTGCATTTTATGCATCATACCTTCTCGCGTGCCTCTGGCTGAGTTGTCCTGTCCTGTTTCAAACTCTGCATTTCTAGAGACAAATTTTGCAGTTGCATGTGGATTTGTTGGACTCCCAGGCTAGGATCTTGTATTGGGGTCTCATGCAGTCTCATTGCAATCTCCAAAGCTTCGGCCTGGGTGGATAAATTCTATTGTGGCAGCGTCATCCTTAAATGCGGTGTTAGTGACACTACAAACCATGTGCAATGCCGCCCATCTGTCAAGGTCATGTTGGCTTCGTGAATCATACTCTTTAGTCTCTACTCCAGATCCCATGGGTTTTCTCCTAGAAGCATCGCAATTTCCTCAAACCTGATAATCGATTGTGTCTCCAACTTTGGCCTAGTAAATTCTCTGTTCAGCGCAACTTTGATATCTGCGATCCTCGCATTTGGATGGTCATTAGAATGCTTAATGTACCATGTTAGTGCATGATCCTGCAATGCACTTACCAGCATTTCCTTCTTTATATTGTCATCCACAACTCCTTGTGCTTCCCATACGGCCTTTATCATGAACCAAAATTGGTCCCGATCTTCGTTCCCTACTCCTCTGAATACCAACAATTTTATTATGCTTTCCATATTGAACTGTAGTGGTGGTGGAGGTGGTGTGGGCGGAGATGGAGGTGACAATGGTGAGACTAGTGGTGGTGTAGATGGAGGTGGTAGGTGCAGAATTCACTGCCTTATCAGACTGGCTGCGCTTCTCAAAGAAACTTTCACGGGTTCTTCCTCGCTTTCACATCGAGGTGAAATCAAGGGGCTATTTTCTATCTCTACACTAACTTCATTTCTATAGATCCTCCCACTTAGTGTAGCCCCAAAAATCAATTTATTTGCATAACCCACTTTTCACACAATATCATCTTAATCCAAGTGTTCAAAGATTTAATGTACTTACCTCACAATCCTTTGAGGAAGCATCATTCTGCCTCGTTGTAGCTAATTGTCGTGTCTACTGTGAACTCAGTGATAAACCCTCCTATAATTCAGTTGAGCCAATGTTCCACAATGCGCACAATCTTATCTTCTAATGCTTCTAGTTTGTGCACCAATTCGGGAGTCCACATAATCGGTTTGTCGAGCCTACACCTTCCATGACTGTCTGCTAGCTTCGTAATCCACTCATACAACTCAGTGGGGAAGGATGCAAAGAAAATTTCATGGATTTCCATATATAAGTAGTTCTCTAACCACTGTTCCATTGATACTCATGAATTCCTGTCTTCTTGCGCCGCAAACTCGTGAATATTCCTATCCAACCAACCTTCAATTCGTTTCTTCGTCAGATTCCAATGAAACGACAACAGACATACCTTACGCAGATCCCGGTCCTGGCAATGGAACCATTTGTTGGCTTGTTGGGGCCTGACCCAAGTTCAGAGGTGACTTAGCCAAACAAATCTCGGTACTACTGGCCCTTTTGGAAATAGTATACGGAGCGCAGACTAAGGTCTCACCCAAAGTAGTACGGGAGGGTGGTAGAACCAAGTTTCCGCACCCTAGAGATGTCTGATGGTTTCCAATGGTCTGTCGTTCGACCTTGCGCGCACGTTGCTACGCGCACTTACCCGTACCTCGCAGCTTATGATACTGCCTTTGTGCAGCCCTACTCGAAGGCCGAACAATGTTATTACCCAAGTCCTTACTAGTAATCCTAACTGAGTTGATTAACTTAGCTTATTTGTATGCTTTCAGTTATACTTAACAATATTCACAATTCATACAAGTGCACGTAGTAAATAAATAGTATAATTTCAATTCATATCCAATAGATAATAACACAGGATAGATACACATAATTCAAATAAAATTTCTCTTTATTATTCTATTCTTTTGGCTACAAACTCTATTCTACCCTACACACTCAGATACAGGGGTCTGTGCACTCAGCTACAGACTCTACTAGGCCTCTACGCACTCAGCTGCATAGCCTCTTCCTACTATACGATCCAAGACACAACTAGGACACTTGCTCTGTACTCTTATCTCCTACTTCCCTCTTTCTAACTTGCTTTTACACTTAGAGCTATGTTCTACTTATACAATCCCATGGTTCGCAGACCATGGGTAGGTTGACATTACATTCAACACTTAGGGCAGACAACCCTATGACTCTAACATACACTCCATGCCCGCAATTCGCGGGGCTTTACAATAATATTACTCAAAACTTGGGTTTTGAGCCCCAAAACATGCTGTGGGGGGATTCCATGCCCAACAAATGGCCATATTCGAGAACCCATCTACGAACACAAAAACACATTCGTTTCCATGCTTAGTAGAAGGAAGGCCCGACATGTAATCCATGGAGATGGATTCCCAAGGTCGACTCGGGGTAGGTAGCAGAGTATAGAGGCCTTGATTCTTGATGGTCGATTTGGCAATGACACAGGCAGTGCATGATATATCTTGTTGAAATTTGACCAATAGAAATACTTCTGCATTACTACTACCATTTCTCGACCTCGAAATGCCTAGCAGTCTGACTGTAGTGTGCTTCCCAAATCATCTTGGCACGCTCGCTTGAAGGAACACAAAGGTGACCCAGGTGGCATAACAGGGCATCCTAGAGGTGAAAATATGGAACATGTTGACCCTCTAAGAGTGTGTGGTATGTGTGGCCGAATTTTGGGTTGCTTTTGTAGATAAGTGGCCAATCAGAAGTCGCGTTCCCACAAGAGTTGATCACAGTGGTTAACGCCATGATCAGTGGTAGACCGAGGAAATATGCAACATTATTGGTGCTACCCTTGTTATACTTGATATTCAAATGAAAATATTGTAGGTATGTGGACCACTTCTCATGGCGATCATTATGCAACATCCCTTACGTCTATATGAACTACAGGGGCTGGTGGTCTGTGTGGATGACCATTTCCTTCCCCATAATGTAAGTCTTCCATTTTCGATAGGCCTGCACATTGGAATACATCACTTTGTCATAAGTGGGATACTTTCGGACTGTGTTTGAAAGTGTCTCACTGTGATATGCCACTGGATGCCCATGTTGAGTAAGGACTGCCCCAATAGCATAGTCAGAGGCATCTGTCTCGATCTCAAATGGTTGTTGCAAGTCTCGTAATGCGAGAACTGGTGTCGAGCAGAGGTGATGTTTCAACTCTGTGAATGCCTTCTATTGAGATTCACACCAGAATAATTTTTCTTTCACTCCTCCCTTGGTGACTTGACTCAAGGGGCAAGTGATATGAGAAAATCCCAACACGAACCTATGATAGATATTGGGAAGACCCGGAAAGCTGCAGAGCTCTGTTAGAGTGGTTGGAGATAGCCAATCCTGAATGACTTGGACCTTGGCTGGATCCACATGCATCCCCCATTCTGTTTGAAATAATTATGAGAGGGGCGTGAATCAGTATTATCTAAAGAATAATTTAATTTTCAAAACTGATTTGTACACGCTACTTCAGCTCAGTGAACTAGCGTGTGTACGCAGCTATACTTAATGAAACTAGCGTATATGCAGAGATCTTTTGATTTACCCAAATTATCATGTATTGAACTTTAATTAGTATATCAGGAATTCATTAGACAGTACGGTAAAAGTAGAATAAAGAATCACACATAAGCAACACACATGAACACCAAGATATAATGTGGAAACCCAATGTGGGTGAAAACTGATGCAGGAGCATGTGACTTAGAGGGAAAAAATCTTCAAACATATTCCAAAATCCAAAAAAATATATAGGCAAGGGAGTGGGGTCTTTTAGCCAGCAAGTTTCATGTTTTTCTAGTTTAAGATAACGTTAAAAAGAAAACCTTGCTGTAATAGTCGCTTTATGATAAGTTGTAACAAAGCTTTACACTTTAAATCACTCTATGTAAAAACATTCTTTTGTAAAGGATAATGGCCGAGAAGGCTTTATCTATTGATTATAAATAAAATGATGGGAGTCTCATAGTGATAGTGGTGCCCGGAAGTATTATCCTTTGAAGAAACCTTTCTTTGAGTATCTGCACCTGATTCTCTGTTGAATGTTAATTATATGCGTGTATCAGTTTTAATGTCTTTTTTTGAGCTTGAATATCGATGAATTATCTTTATTCCCAATTAATATCTTTGTTGAAGCCTTAGATTGTGTTTTCGCTTCATACTATTGAGTGCAAGCCTCTTTAATTGCCTTATAGAATTCCATGACCAAAGTCCTGTTTACACAGAGGAATCATGAAATACTTAGTCTAGAATAATTTTCTGGACCTGAAATATTATTAAGTATAGTTTACATCTTCATTGGGTCCAAACCCTTTATCGCATCACATAATTGCAAGAGGAGCAGAAAGGGTTGTGGAACTGCCAAAGTCTGAAACCCTGATAAGCTCAGACCTGAAACATTATAGAGAAGAGCAGAAAGGGCTGTCAGGTCCGCAAGGATGATCGCATCGCAAACCCAGAGCGGAAGGAACTAAGTATAGGTGCATTGGAGGTTGCGATAGTGATTTACGAGAGCATGTGTAATTGCATCAGAGGAAGGAGTGTTTGAATGCCCAATTATAAATTGTCGATAGTGTTATTTGTGGTTAATGCAAAGTCTTTGGAAAAGAGCACCGATAGTGTAATTACTTTGGAAATTACACCAAAGACTATTTGAGAGTGCCTACAGTGTTAAAGCATCGACAGTGTTTTTGGGCAATTCCTTTGGAATTACAGTTCTGACAGGAACAGAGGCTCTTTTTATCAATTAACAAGGGTTGGGGTGATTGGGAAAAAACCCATGAGTCTGTCAGTTTAAAATTAGATGACTGATACGCCAATTGAAGGAAAAAGAGAATTTTGGCCTGATATTGAAGAAATTTTGGACAGATTTGCAAGGTTGACTATATTGCCTGCACCCAGGCCACCATTAGTGGTATCAGAGCAGCCAGCTAACATTGGATTGAATCTCAGAAGCAGGAGAAGGAAAGTTACTATGGCTTTCAGATTTGGAAGAGGACGAGGACGTGGTGGAAGATGATAGCCTGTTGCAAATGCTAAAGTAATGGAAGTTGTGCAATAGATGCAAGCTAGATTGGATGCATTAAAAATAGGTAGGAACATAGATGATGGAGATGTTAGTGAACCTGTGGTTGAAGCTGTAGAGGAGGAAGTTGTAGCAGTTACTCCTGAGATGAGGTTCTTTCAGTCAATGTTGAGATCCAAAGCCAAGCCAAAGACTAAGGTATTAATATATGAAGGAGGACTGAATCCAGAAGAATTAATATACTGGATTAATGGCATGGAGAAATTCTTCGATTATGAAGAAATAGAATATGAGAAGAAAGTGAATTTTTATGTCATCAAGCTAAAAGTCCATGCAGTGCTTTGGTGGGATGGTGTGCAGGCAGAAAGGAAGAGACTTGGCAAGCAACCAATCAAGAATTGGAGCAGGATGGTAGAAAAGCTAAGAGGTAAGCTTCTGTCAAGTAATTATCAGCAAACCTTGTTCATACATATGCAAAATCTTAGACAGAGAGCTATGACAGTGAAAGAATACATAGAGGAATTCTACAAGGTAAGTATAAGAGCTGGAGAAGCCCAGGATACAGATGAGAAGGTGGTTAGATATATGAATGGTCTCAGGATGGACATTCAAGATGAGATAAGTCTACTATCTCCTAAAATAGTAGAGGAAGCTTATTAGATAGCACTGAAGGCTGAAAAAAAACTCATGAGGAAGCAGTCTGCCACAGGGAGAGGTACTTTTTGAGGAAGGGGAAGTCAAGGTCATAGAGGAAGATATACAACACCTAAATATGGAGCTAGTAGCAGCTCAACCCAGCATGCACACACAGGAGGTGATGCAAGAGGCAAAGGGAGTTTTTCTAGACGAAGAGGAGGCAGAGGAAGAGGTAGAGACATAAGATGCTACAGATGTAACAAGCTGGGACACAGAGCTTTTGAGTGCCCAGAGAATGCAAAAAAAAATCAAAGGAATGCAATTGTTGCTCCAGTTGAGGGAGAAGCACCAATGCAGTAGTGACAGAAGAAGAAAATATACCAGAGAGAGGAGAATCTTTGGTAGTTAATAAAGTTTTTCTCAAGCTAGCAAAGGAGGTGGTTGAACCATCACAAAGAAAGAATCTATTCAGGATAGTATGTAAAGTCCAAGGGAAATGTTTCCAAATTATCATTGATAGTGGAAACACTGATAATTTGGTCTCTACAAAAGTAGTGGAGAAATTGAAGATGAAAACAATGAAACATCCAACACCTGACAGGGTGTCATGGTTGTAAAAGTGACATCAACTGTTGGTGAATGAACAGTGTGAAGTTGAATTTCAGGTGTCCAAGTATAAAGATAAAATCCTTTGTGATGTGATGCCAATGGATGTGTGTCACATATTGCTTGGAAGACCTTGGAAATATGACAGAGGAGCCATGCATGATGGAAAAAGAAACACCTACAAGTTTGGAAAGGATGGTGTCAATCATACGTTGTTGCCTCTGCAAGAAGAAGATGTACCAAGAAAGAAGACTAATCCAAAAACTCTATTACTTGGAGGAAAAGAATACTTGAAGTAGAATGAAGAAAATGAGGTAAATTTTGCTGTAATTTGCAAGCCCAAGGCAATAATGACTTCTACTAAAGTCTCTGATTTACCCATTGAAATTCAAGAAATGTTGGAGAAATATTGTGATATTATTGTTGATGATTTTCCTAATGAATTACCATCCATTATAAGAATCAACCATCATATAGATTTGATACCTGGAGCAAGTATACCTAACAAAGCAACTTACATAATGTCTCCTACATAAAATGAAGAGGTTAGGAAGCAGGTGCAAGAAGTGCTTGACAAAGGGCTAATCAGGGAAAGTTTGAGTGCTTGTGCAATGCCAACAGTGATGAGTCCAAAGAAAGATGGAGGCTAGAGAATGTGTACAGATTCAAGAGCCATCAATAAAATCACAATCAGGTACAGATTTCCATTACCTAGAATTGAAGATTTAATGGATTGCTTGAGTGGAGAAAAGTATTTTTCAAAACTAGATCATAAAAGTGGGTATCATCAGATAATAATAAGAGAAGGGGATGAGTGGAAAACCACTTTTAAGACAAATTAGGGACTGTATGAGTGGAGAGTAATGCCTTTTGGGTTGTCAAATGCACCACGTACATTTGTGAGACTAATGAATGAAGTTCTTAAAGAGTTCATTGGTAAGTTTGTAATAGTATATCTGGATGATATATTAGTTTACAACAGGTCTAAGGAGGAGCACGTGAGACATCTAAATTATGTCTTACAAAGGCTACAACAAGAGAAATTATTGCTGAATTTGAAGAAGTGTTCATTCATGAAAGAAGAGCTAGTATACTTGGGTTTTGTTATTTCTGTTGAAGGGCTGAAGATGGATCCAAAGAAGATCAATGCAATTATGGAGTGGCCTTCACCCAAGAGTGTTTTTGAGGTAAGAAGTTTTCATGGTCTTGCTAGCTTTTATAGAAAATTCATCAAGAATTTTAGTAAGATAAATGCACCTATTATTGAGACTAGAAAGAAGGGCAAACAACCATTTAGATGGACTGTTGAAGTAGAAAGGGATTTTCAGTTGTTAAAGAAAAAAATCACTAAAAAGCCTATTTTGGTTCTGCCTGATTTTAACAAACCTTTTCAAGTGAAGTGTGATGCCGACAGAGAAGCAATTGGAGGTGTTTTAAGTCAAGAAGGTAGACCAATAACTTATTTTAGTGAAAAGCTAAATGATTCCAAAAAGAAGTATTCTTCTTATGATAAGGAGTTCTACACGGTTGTGCAGGCACTGAAGAAATGGAGGCATTATTTAATGTCAGAGGAATTCATCCTTTACTTAGATAACCATGCACTAAAGTTTATAATGCAGCAGCCAAAGCTCAACCAAAAACATGCCAAATGGGTAGAGTATCTTCAAGGTTTCCATTTTGTTTTGAAACATATAAATGGCCAATCAAATAAAGTTGTAGATGCCTTAAGTAGGAGAAATGTATTGCTTCAAGAGAGTCAAATCCAAGTGTTGGGTTTTGATTTTCTTAAAGAATTGTATGAGACTGATTTAGATTTTAAAGAGGCATTTGAGGCTTGTAAAAATCCTGTTTTGACGAATAGAAGTAAATGGTTGGATTACTTCTTACAAGATGGGTTGTTATTTAAAAAAAAGTAGTTGTGCATACCAAACTGTTCAATGAGAGAGAATTTAATCAAAGAAAAACATAGTGGAGGACTTGCAGGACATTTTGGTGTGGAGAAGACTTATGAATAGCTAAAAGATTTTATTTCTGGCTGAAAATGTAATCTGAAGTGGAGAAGTATGTGAGAACTTGCAAAATCTATCAATATGTAAAGGGAAGGAGCCAAAACACAGGTTTGTATATCCCATTACCAATTCTGGATAGGCCTTGGGATATGGCAAGTATGGATTTTGTGTTGGGTTTACCAAAGACTCAAAGAGGTAATGATTCAATTTTGTTTTGTAGTGGACAAATTTTCAAAAATGGCACACTTTATTCCATGTTATAAAACTAGTGATGC
This sequence comes from Pinus tabuliformis, assembly GCA_031772625.1. Taxonomy (NCBI): domain Eukaryota; kingdom Viridiplantae; phylum Streptophyta; class Pinopsida; order Pinales; family Pinaceae; genus Pinus; species Pinus tabuliformis. The sequence goes on along the minus strand of CM062820.1, from coordinate 1,745,581,646 downwards.
TTCTCACATTGCTAATTTGTTTTTTAAGGAGATTGTAAGATTGCATAGATTTCCCAAAAGTATTGTCTCAGACAGGGATTCCAAATTTGTTGGAAATTTCTGGAGAACACTATGGAAGAAACTGGGAACTAAATTAAGTTTCATTTCTGCCTATCATCCACAAATTGATGGATAGACTATGGTGAATAGGAGTTTAGGTAATCTTTTAAGGAGCCTTACTGCAGAACATCCAAAGCAATGGGATCAAGTGTTAGCACAAGCTGAGTATGCATATAATGACTCACCTAACAAGAGTACATGATAGAGTCCATTCCATATTGTTTATGGAATGCATCCAAGAGGAATATCTGAGTTAAGGAACTTGGGAAAAGAAGAAATGAGAAGTGCAGAGGGTGAAGATTTTGCTTCAGAATTGCATGCAATACATGAACAAGTGAAGCAACAATTGCAGGATAGCAACATCAAGTATAAAAACAGAGCAGATATGAGAAGAAGAGAGGTGAACTTTGAAGTTGGGGATTTGGTTTTAGCACACCTTAGAAAGGAGAGGTTTCCAAAGAGGGAGTATAATAAATTGAAGTTCAAGAAAATTGGACCATGCAGAGTGTTGAGAAAATTTTCTGCAAATGCATATGAAATTGAGTTACCCCCTGATGTTGGGATATCACCAATTTTTAATGTTTCACACATGTACCAGTATGAAGATGAACCTACAGATGATACAACACAAGATCGAGAGATCTAAGAGATTGAATGGGTAAAACAACTACCCATAGTAAAGAATTTGTAGCCAGAAAGAATTCTGGACAAGAAGGTATTTAAGAAGACAAGGGGATGAGAGTATTTCCAGTATTTGGTAAAATGGAAGGGACAAACAACCACTGAAGCTACTTGGGTTACAGAAGACATGCTATAGAAATTGGGTAGTTTTGTAGATGAGCTCATGGACATAAGCCCATGAAGAATTTTGTCCTCAGGAGTTTGATGCAGGAGCATGTGACTTAGAGGGAAAAAGTCTTCAAACATATTCCAAAAATCCAAAAAAATCTACAGGCAATGGAATGGGGTCCTTTAGCCAACAAGTTTCATGCTTTTCTAGTTTAAGATAATGTTAAAAATAAAACCATGCTGTAATAGTCGCTTTATGATACGCTGTAACAAAGATTTATGCTTTAAATCACTCTATGTAAAAGCATGCTTTTTTAAAGGATAATGGCTGAGAAGGCTTTGTCTATTAACTATAAATAAAATCATGGGAGGGTCATAGTTAGAGCAGTGCCCAGAAGTATTATCCTTTGAAGAAACTTTTCTTTGAGTATCTGCACCTGATTCTCTGTTGAACGTTAATTATATGCGTGTATCAGTTTTAATGTATTTTTCTGAGCTTGAATATCGATGAATTAGCTTTATTCCCAATTAATGTCTTGGTTGAAGCCTTAGATTTTGTTTTCCCTTCATACTGTCAAGTGCAAGCCTCTTTAATTGCCTTATAGAATTCCACGGCCAAAGTCCTGTTTACACAGAGGAATCATGAAATACTTAGTCCGAAATGAGTTTCTGGACTTGAAATATTGTTAATTCTAGTTTACATCTTCATCGGGTCCAAACCCTTTATCACATCGCATAATTTCAAGATGAGTGGAAAGGGTTGTGGAACTGCCGAAGTCCGAAACCTCGATAAGCTCAGACCCGAAACATTATAGAGAAGAGCGGAAACGGTTGTCAGGTCCGCAAGGATGATTGCATTGCAAACCCAGAGTGGAAGGAAATAAGTATAGGTGCATTGGAGGTTGCGATAGCGATTTCCGAGAGCACGTGTTATCGCATCGGAGGAAGGAGTGTTTGAAAACCTGATTGTAAACCGTCGATAATGTTATTTGTAGTTAATGAAAAGTCTTTGGAAAAGAGCACTGATAGTGTAATTCCTTTGGAAATTACACCAAGAATAATTGAGAGCCGCGACAGTGTTAAAGCGCTGACAATGTTTTTGGGTGATTTATTTGGAATTACAGTTCTGACAGGAACAGAGGCTTTGTTTATCAATTAACAAGGGTTGGGGTGATTGGGAAAAAAAACCCATGAGGCTGCCAGTTTAACATTATATGAGTAATACGTCAATTGAAGGCGAAAGAGAATTTTGGCCTGATATTGAAGAAATTTCGGAGGAATTTGCGAGGTTGACTATATTGCCTACACCCAGGCCACTAAAAACCACCTGTTGTTGTCGTCTCTGTCTTCTTTTAATAATAGAAAATTTTTGTTTACAATTTTTGTATTGGTGCAGTCTTATACCAGTACGCAGGCTTCTACCTACAGAAGGCTACAACCTTCTCTCATTTTCCAGCTTCTATTGGATGGGAGCTACAACCCCCTAGCTCTTGTACTAGCTGATATGTTTTCTAGTATGTAGGCGCTGACCTACAGAAGGCTACAACCTTCTTTCTTCCTTCAGGGACCTCGTTTCATAAATTTTCAGACTTGATCCATCAACAACATCATTCAATCATCAAATATATCTGCATCAACCAATCGCCTTTGAACCAACCACAATTGAATCAATCAATCACTTTAACAACCCATCAATCTGATCATTCAGAATGTTGTCACCAAAATACAGTATCTAGAACCCAAACCAAAACCCAGAACTCTGCAATAGTAAAGAGAAACAACTAAAATAGGTTTTATAAGGTATACGCTACTTCCATGTGTCGAACCTGCATGTACACATGCTTTGTTCAAATCCAACCAATGTATACATCTGCAAATATAAATTTAGAGTTCTGCAGCTATTCCAGAATTTAGTTATACCCAGATCATATCATTTACAAAATAATATATGCATATGTATTCAAATCTAGAATATACATGAGAAATAACACATAATGATAGTTCATTTTACGCCTTAAGTTCCTGATCCATCATTAGATTTGATCTCTCATCATCAGCTAAGGCTCATCCTTGGTTTAGATCCAGCAATGCACCATAACCCAATAGCCTGCACATTACATCTCACACTTCATCAGATATTCGATATTTGCACACCTTGGCCTAATGATCTTCTCCTCCTTTTATAGTTTTAGGCCTTTCTCAATACCATGGACCAAAACCACTTACGATCAATACCTTGGACCCAATACCTGGGGTCAATACCTCAGACCAGATACCTTGGACCAATACCATGGATCAAAATACCATGGACTAAATACTTCAAACCAAAAATTTAGTTTTCCAAGGTATACGCACTTTTCATTCTGTGAAAGTGCGTGTGTACATATACACAACTTGTATATAGTGAACCTACGTGTATACGTAGCTTGGTCAATGGTGAACCTATGTGTACCTCTCTTTCTTCATTATTTGTTGTTTACTTGCTATACAATGATCTTTCATCTGGGTGAGTTGCCTTCTGAACTGATTCCTTGAAGTTTCCCTGCATTTCATCACTTTTGTAAACACTACTGTCATGCATTCTGTAAAATCTGATATCTCTTCTGTAGATTCATCTAGTTACCATATACAAGTGAGTTGCTCTATTACAAGTGGGTTTCCATCAAGTACAACACATACATCATAATGCCAATAATCTCCCCCTTTGGACTTGATGGCAACAACCACACTAAGTCACTGTCCTCCTTTGACATCAAGGGCAAAGGGTCATGCTCCCCCTGAGTGCATGCTGAATTCTCTGATATGCTGAAGTGTGTTGATTGAGCTCCCATGATCAAGCCCATGCTCACCCTGAGAATAATCAAAGTCTGCAAAAAGATGTTCTAAAAGAAGAACATGACTCTATACATACATCACAAATGAACTTCCTATCACCAATGACTCATATATACATCCATCTCCCAACCAAGTGGGGATATATCAATTATTTATACATGTCAAAAACAAGAAACATTACATCATCCATCCCATGCATAGTGGGGTTATAAATTAGGTCTTTTCATGACTGTTACATTTAAAAGATATACATGACATATATAACAGAGACCAAATATCTTAAACAAGACCATGATAGTCATCAACAACTATCATATTATCTACACCATCAGCAGCATCTGTCAATAGCATCCAGACTAGCAACCTGTATATGTCCATCATTAGATCCCAAAATGTCATCAACCATGTTCTCCCCCTGAACCTGTTCAACCTGTTCACTGTTAGATCTGATCATTGCATATGTCAATAAGAGATATCAAAGCATCGTCATCAATCAGATATAAATCAATTTATCAACAACTTTCTGAGGACCAATATATTTCCACATGTTATCAGCAAATTGAAACCATCATCAAACAAAGCAGATAATTGACAAAACCATAGCAGACCCATTTTTCCTGAGTTTGGCCCACTGCTTTTCTTTAAACCAACATATACACGACTGTGCCCATAAAAACCTGCATATGTACACGACTACGCTTTATGAAACTCGCATATAACCACTTTTATCTAAAGAAAATAGGTTTTAATAGCAGGATGATGCAACAACTACTCCCAGCTTTTGCCTGAGATATTCAAATGTCTCTCTGGGCAGTGGTTTGGTGAATATATCAGCAACTTGTTCTTTCGAGGGAACATACTCCAATTTGACCTTTTGTTCAAGAACTTGTTCACGTAGAAAATGATATTTGATGGGTATGTGCTTGGTCTTGGAGTGCATGACTAGATTCTTTGAAATACTGATGGCACTTGTATTATCACATAGAATAGAGATGGGTGGAGTACATGTGATTTGAATGTCTTGCAAGGTTTGCATCATCGAAAGTAGTTGTGTGCAGCAAGATGCAATAGCCACGTATTCTGCTTCAGCTATAGATAATGCAATTGAACTTTTTTTCTTGATGAACCTTGAACCCATATAGAATGCACCACCACAAGTGCTTTTTATGTCATCAACACTTCCTACCCAATCTGCATCTGTATATGCATGAAGTGTAAGATCTGTATCTCTAGGATACCATAAACCAAATTTCTGTGTTCCTTGAAGATATTTGAAAATCCTTTGACTGCTTGAAGGTATGATTCCTTTGGATTTGCTTGGAATCTTCCAAGTATTCCCACTGCATGCATGATGTCCGGTCGGGTACCTGTTAGATAAATAAGACTGCCAATCATGGATCTGTAGGTTGGTTGATGTACTGCTGCTGGTTCTTCATTTGAGCTAAGACTACATCCTGTTACCATTGGGGTACATATTGGTTTAGAATCTTCCATGCCGTACCTTTTCAGGATCTGTTTGAGATATTTGGTTTGTGAGAGAAAAATACCATCTTTATTTTGTTGAACTTGTAGACCAAGAAAATAGGTAAGCTCACCAAGAAAGGACAGCTCAAATTCTTGCTGCATTACTGAAGCAAAATTCTAACTCACGGATTCTTCATTGCTACCAAAAATGATATCATCAACATACACAATAATTATTATCAATTTATCAATGTCCATCTTTGTATATAGATTTCTATTTGCTGACCCCTTTAAAAAACCCTGTTGGTGGAGATATTTGTCAAGACGGTAATACCATGCCCTTGGAGCTTGTTTTAGACCATAGAGAGCTTTTCTGAGTTTGCATACAAGTTTTGAATCATTTCCAAGAATGAATCCTTCTGGTTGTTCAATATAGACTTCTTCTTCTAAGTCTCCATTAAGAAAGGTAGATTTTACATCCATTTAGTATACTTTGAACTTCTGAAAACTAGAAAGAGCAAGAAAAATTCTTATGGCTTCAAGTCTAGCAACAGGTGCAAAAGTTTCTTCAAAATCTATACCTTCTTGTTGAGCATATCATTTACAAACAAGTCCGGCCTTGTTTCTAATAACTTCTCCATTTTCGTTCAACTTGTTTTGGAATATCCATTTAGTTCCTATGATATTATTATCATGAGGTCTAGGAACTAATTCCCAAGTATTATTCTTTTCAATTTGCTCAAGTTCTTCATTCCCAACATTCATCTTTGCATGCTTCATTTACATTTTGAGGTTTGGTGGAAGATAGTAATGCTAGATAGCTTGAGGCTTCTGTAATAGTTCTTCTTGTTTACACACCTGCCCCTTTTTCCCCTAAAATTTGAGTTTCTAGATGATTTTTCTAATCATACCTGGACGGAGTCTTTTCTTCTACCGTTATCTCTTCTTCTGTTGCTTCATTGGTTTCTTCTTCAGAATTAGTGTGATTTGATGAGGGAAATTGATCCTCATCTTCTTCATTGTCATAATCTTCGGCTTTTATCTGTTTTGGATTTTTGCATGTTTCATCAACCACAACATCAATACTTTCAATAATTTTCCCAAGTATTTTATTATCACATTTATATCCTTTACTTCGGGAAGAGTAGCCAAGAAGAAAACCTTCATCTACTCTGGGTTCAAAATTACCAAGTTTTTCGTTAGTCCTTTTGATGTAACATTTGCTTCCAAAAACCTTGAAGTATTTTATAGTAGAAGTCTTACCATACCAAAGTTCATGTGGATTTTGAGTGTTGTTTACCCAAACATTTTCTTGGTTGAGAACAGTGACTGTGGCAAATGCAGCTTCACCCCAGAAGGTTGTAGGAGTTCCAGATTCATCTAGCATAGCACGAGCCATTTGTTGAACAGTTCTGTCCATCCTTTCTACCACTCCATTTTGATGAAGAGTCCTTGCAGTGGAGAACTGTGTTTTTATTCCATGTTGTTCACAAAAGTCAAAGAATTCATCCAAGGTAAATTCCCCTCCTCGATCAGATCTGAGGCATTTGATTTTGTGATCTAATTCATTTTCAAACAAAGCTTTGAAGGCTTTGAAAATTTCAAATGCTTCATCTTTATGCTTTAGAAGACCTATCCAACACATTTTGAAAAAAATCATCAATGAACAATATAAAGTATTCTTCTCCATGAGGTGACTTTTTCCTTGATGGTGCACATAAATCAGTATCAACAAGTTCAAGACGCTTACTAGCTGACCTTTCCTTTTCGATGAAGTGAGATCTGGTTTGCTTACCGAATTGACATGATTTTGAATATAGTATTTTCAGAATATTGATATCTGGAAGATCACGAACAACTTAGAATCTGTATGCTTTTCTTATTTGAGAAAAGCTTAGATGTCCCAATCTTCTGTGCCATACTCATTTTTCATCATTTTTCTTAGATAGCATTGTTTTTTTCCTCCCTTGAGTATCTATGGGTCATTTGGAGTTCTTGTACCTTTGATCATGGTTTCTCCTGTATCAAGCTCATGAAAAACACATCCATTTGATCGAAACAATACTTCATTTCCTTGATCACACATTTGACTCACACTCAACAGGTTATGCTTTAAGCCATCAACATACATAACATTCCCATCTTTAACTTTTTCTTTCAAGAAAACAGAGCCTTTACCTTTGATGACAACAGGAGTATTGTTTCCAAAAGAGACACTCTTTTCCTTTTCTAAGGTATTATATGAGTGTAGTCTTTCTTTATCACCTATCATGTGTTTTGAGCATCCATTGTCAATGTATCACGGGTTTTCTTGTCCTTCTGCATACAAGGCTATACCACATCTTTCTGTTTGTGGTTCTTTCTTTCTCCATATTTTTGGATTTAACAGAGTTTTCTCTTTTTGAGATATTTGCTGAAATTTACTCTTGCATTCAGATTCTTCATGGCCAAAGTTGTTACAGATTGAACATTCTATTTCATTTTCAAGAAGAGAAAACTTATTATAGGAACTTTTCTTGATCCTTGTCACATTCCTTTGATTTTGTGCTTCTCTAGTCATGATGGTTTTGTAAGCAACACATTGAGCAGCATTGGGTCCAAAATTATGAGAGAAACTTTGACCATTAAAGAAGTTCCTGCGATTATCGAATCTACTAACCTGGTGATTGTAGTTTTTATTGATATTTATCTTTGAAGCATACTGAGTACGATTTACCTAAGGTTGATTGTGGCTTCTGTTCATCCTTGAAGTAAATTGAGCCTAATTTACCTGGTGATTTGCTTTATGCCTTTGTTGATGATTGTCAAACTGTTCACTACTCTTTGCTGCATCAAGATAGCTTTTAGTGGAGGTTGACGGCTTCTGTGATTGAGATGCTTCTTCAGTATATCCAAGACCTGTCTTTATCAGAGGAGAATTCTTCACTTTGATAATTTCATTTAATGTTTCTGATCCTTTATCAAATCTAAGATTGAGAGCTTTTGTTTTCTCAAGATCCTTTCTTAGATCCACAATTTCACATTCTAGTTTTTCATTGTGTTTTTCTCTTTCAGCAAGTTGGTATGTCAAAGTATCTATAATAATATTCTTTTCTTCTAAAAAATTTTTGAGTTTAGAGATTTCTTCATAAAGGTCATCTTGATCTAAAGCATCCAAAAAATCATCATCTTCATAAGCCATCATAAGTCTATAATCATTACTATTTTCATCTTCATCATTATTTGATAAACCATCGCTATCTTCATGAGTATAGTAGCTCTTTTTACTTACACTTTGTTTTCTATTCCATTTTGTAGATTCCTTCCATTTATCATATTTATCTTTATGAGGACATTTGGCAGCATAATGACTGACTCTACCACAGGGAAAACATTTGAAAGGTAGTTTACCTCTGAATGTTCCAGAATCCCGTTGAAGCTTCTTGACAAAGTTTACTTCCTCTTCTTCTTCTGAAATATGTCTTGATTCATTGAGTTCTTCTTTTCCTTTTGCTGAATCTTTAAATGCGACTTCTCTCATATCTAATGGACCTCCTTTTCTCATCTCAAAGGCAGTTAAGATTCCATGAAGCTGTGTCATAGTAATAGTTTGTAGATCTTGCTTTTCTTCTATGGCAGATACTTTTGATTCAAATTTAGTAGATAAGGATCTTAAAACTTTTTCAAATAAGGTAACTTCTTTTATCTCTTCACCCCAGATTCTTCATGAAATTAACAACCTCATCTACATGTAAGAAGTAACTAGCTATACTTTCATCATTGTGCATCTTGAGAGTTTCAAATTGAATTCTAAGAGTTTGCAGTTTAACACATTTTACCTGAGAGTCTCCTTCGTAGCTTAGAATGATTTTGTCCCATATTTCTTTAGCTGATTTGAGTTGCATAACTTTGACAAGCTCTGATTGTGACAGACTTCCCAATAATGTATTGACAACCTTGGCATTGGTTTCATATTGCTTTTTACTTGTCGCATTTATAGGAGTTTCTGATGGAAATGTATATCCTCCTTCCACAATTTCCCAGACATCTGTTCCAAGAGATTGAAGATAGGCTGTGGTTCTTACCTTCCAATAGACAAAGTTGCTCCCATCAAATATTGGCAGTCTGATGGATCCCCCGCTTTTTGATTACTCATGATGATGGATCTTCCTTCAAGTGATCAAGTTTCTTCTGAAGGACTTGCTTTGATACCAATTGTTGGAAATAATACTGAGAGGGGGGGGGGGGGGGGGGTGAATCAGTATTATTAGATCAATAATTTAATTTTCAAAACTAATTTGTATATGCTACTTCAGCTCAGTGAACTAGCATGTGTATGCAACTATACTTAATGAAACCAACGTATATGCAGAGATCTTTTGATTTACCCAAATTATCATGTATTGAACTTTAATCAGCATATCAAGAATTCATTAGATAGTGCAGTAAAAGTAGAATAAAGCATCACACATAAGCAACACACATGAACACCAAGATATAAGTTGGAAACCCAATGTGGGTGAAAACCACCTACTGATTTCGTCTATGTCTTCTTTTAATAATAAGAAAAATTCTATTTACAATTTTTGTATTGGTGCAATCTTATACCAGTACGCAGGCTTCTACCTGCAGAAGGCTACAACCTTCTCTCGTTTTCCAAATTCTACTGGAAGGGAGCCACAACCCCCTAGCTCTTGTACTAGCTAATATGTTTTCTAGTACGTAGGCACTGACCTACAGAAGGCTACGACTTTCTTTCTTCCTTCAGGGACCTCGTTTCATAAATTTTTAGACTGGATCCATCCACAACATCATTCAATCATCAAATATATCTGCATCAACCAATTTCCTTTGAACCAACCACAACCGAATCAATCAATCACTTTGAAAACCCATTAATTTGATCATTCAAAATGCTGTCACCAGAATACAATAACCAGAACCCAAACCAAAACCCATAACTCTGCAACAGTAAAGAGAAACAACTGAAATATGTTTTATAAGGTATACGCTACTTCCATGTGTTGAACCTGCATGTACACGCGCTTTGCTCAAATCCAACTAGCGTATACATCTGCAAATATAAATTCAGAGTTTTGCAACTATTCCAGACTTCAGTTATACCTAGATCATATCATTTATAGAATAATATATGCATCAGTATTCAGATCTAGAATATACATGAGCAAAAACACATAATGATAGTTCATTTTACGCCTTAAGTTCCCAATCCATCATTAGATCTAATCTCTCATCATCGGCTAAGGTTCATCCTTGGTTTAGATCTAGCAATGCACCATAACCCAATAGCCTGCATATTAGATCTCACACTTCATCAGATATTCGATACTTGCACACCTTGGCCTAATGATCTTCTCCTCCTTTTATAGTTTTAGGCCTTTCTCAATACCATGGACCAAAAACAATTAGGACCAATACCTTGGACCCAATACTTGGGGTCAATACCTCAGACCAGATACCTTGGACCAATACCATGGATCAAAATACCATGGACCAAATACTTCGGACCAAAAATTTAGTTTTCTAAGTTATATGCACGTTTCCTTCTATGAAAGTGCATGTGTACGTATACGTGACTTGTATACAATGAATCTACGTTTATATGCAGCTTTGTCAATGGTGAACCTGCATATAACTCTCTTTCTTCATTCTTTGTTGTTTACCTGCTATACTGTGATCTTTCATCTAAGTGAGTTGCCTTTTGAACCGATTCCTTAAAGCTGCCCTGCATTTCATCACATCTTTAAACACTACTATCATGCATTTTGTCACATTTGATATCTCTTCCGTAGATTCATCTCGTTACCATATACAAGTGAGTTGTTTTGTTACATGTGGGTTTCCATCAAGTACAACAAATACATCATAATGCCAACATGTTCATCAATAATGTATCCCAGTGTTAGAAAATTATATATTACAGAGCAATGGAACACATAATATATTGTAGAAATATAAACACAGAAAACACATAAAACAAGAGAGACACAGATATACATGGTTCACCCAGTTTGGGCTACGTCCACGGAGAAACAGCCAATCCTTCCTTTTATATATTATCCAGCAAACTTAACAGATACAACCTATAGTAGATCCACTATAAATCCCTCTTCGCTCTCAATCTCCTCCCTTTTCCTCACTCAAAATACAGATATTCAGATGTACAAAGACGCAATACAATTCCCTCATATATAGCGAGGGGTTGCCTTTTAAGGAAAAAAACCCTAAATTAAACATGAATTCTACCGTTAGATCATCCACCTAATGAATGGCCTAGATTGACTAGAAATTACTATACTTTTACAAGGCAATTTTACATCTATTCTTAGCTTCGGGGGCAGCGTGGCTCCCAAAAGGTTGCAGCGAGCCCCCTAGACCCCCCTTGCAGCGAATATTTTACGGGCGGCATTGCCACCCCATTTCAAGCTGGGGTCCAATGTGGCGATACCTTTGAATACAGAAGATAGTCAGGCTCCACACCCAACAATCTCCCACTTGGATACTGATTATAGCAACTCCACCGCTGCTTCATTTGCTAAAAAATGACTCCACTTTGGACCAGGTTGTTTCTCATCTTCTTCATCATACTTGAATACCAATGGAAACTAATCAAATTCTCAGTTTCTCCCTGGTTACAACTTCTATTAACATATCTGCAGGATTCTGGCTAGTGTGTATCTTTTCCAGCTTCAACTATCCATCTTCCAATGCTGACCGTATGAAATGGTACTTGAGCTGTATATGATTATTCTTGGAATGAAATGCAGAGTTCTTTGCAAGATGTATGGCACTCTGGATGTCACTTTATAACCTACCAAACTCCTGTTTCTTACCCAATTCATCCAGTAACCTTTGTAACCAAATCATTTCTTTACTAGCCTCTGTAGCAACAACATACTCTGCTTCTGTTGTTGAGAGTGCAACAACACTTTGCAGTTTTGAAACCCAACTAATAGTTGTTCCACCTACACTAAATACATATCAGGTAGTGCTCCTCCTGTTATCTCTGTCACCTACCATATCTGCATCAACACATCCTTGTAGAGAAATGTTTGAACCACCAAAGCATAATGCTTGATTTGTGGTACCTCTCAAATACCTAAGAATCCACTTCACTACCATCCAATGTTCTATTCCTCGATTGCTCATGTACCTTCTTACAACTCCCACTGCATGTGCAATATCAGGCCTTGTGCAGACCATTGCATACATTAAGCTTCCAACTGCTAATGCATATGGAACTTTAGACATACGAGCCATTTCTTCCTGAGTCTTGGGACACACCTCCTTACTTAATTTGAAATGGCTAGCCAAAGGTATACCAATTGGTTTTGCATTCTGCATATTAAACCTTTTCAACACCTTTTCTGTGTACTCACTTTGAGACAATGTTAATTTGCGATTCTTCCTGTCTCTAGTTATTCTCATACCAAGGATTTGTTTTGCAGCACCCAAATCCTTCATTGCAAATGAGTTTGCCAATTTCCTTTTGAGCACATTTATTTCCTGCATGTTATAACCTACAACAAGCATGTCATCTATGTGCAATAACAATATAATATAGCTTCCATCATTTTTCCTTTTGAGATAAACACAATGATCAGAGTGACACGTAGTATAACCTTGTTCAAACATAAACCTTTCAAATTTTAGATACCACTCCCTTGGAGCATGTTTTAGGCCATACAAGCTCTTCTTCAACCCACACACTAGTTTCTCCTTCCCTTTTACCTCATATCCTTGTGGCTGCTGCATATATATCTCTTCCTCCAAATCCCCATGGAGAAAGGTTGTCTTTACATCTAACTGTTCAATATACAAATCTTCAACTGCTACTAGACTTAGAATAGTTCTAATTGAAGTCATTTTAAAAATAGGAGAAAATATTTCATCAAAGTCTATAACCTTTTTCTGTGCAAACCCTTTCACCACAAGTCTAGATTTATACCTTTTTCTACCTCCATCTTTTTCCTTCAACTTGTAAACCCATTTATTTTGCAATGTTGTTTTACCTACAGGAAACCTGACTAAGTCCTAAGTCTGGTTATGTGCTAAGGAGTCCATCTTTTCTTTCATAGCTTGCTCCCACTTCTTCCTGGTTTCTACCTGCACTGCTTCTTCATAACATTCTGGTTCACCAAAATCAGTCAACAATACATAATATAATGAAGGAGAGTATCGTTTAGGGGGTCTACCTATCCTGGTAGATCTTCTAACACCACTTTCAGGTGTTTGAAGTGCTTGTTGCTATTGTGGTTTTTGTTCTGGCTATTGATCATTATGACTTTTAGGCACCATCATTTTTTCTGTGATCTCATCAAGCACTGAGCATTCTCTGTTTTATTTTTCCTATTTCTTTTCCTGCATCTGATCCTTATAGAAAACCTTTTCATTGAATATGACATCTCTGCTCTTAATGATTTTGTGTTTTTCATAATCATAAAATCGATAACCAAAATCATTAACACCATATCCAATATAGGTACATTTCTTTTATCTTGCCTCAAGATTTGTTCTATTTTCTTTATTAATGTGGACAAAGGCTTCACAACAAAAAGTCTTTAAAAAAGAGTAGTTTACCTTTTTACCTGTCCATACCTCCTCTAGAATACCACCATCTAAGGAACTTGAAGGCCCTATGTTTATTAGATAAACAACAGTATCTACAACATCTGACCAAAATTGTAAAGGCAATCCTGCATGCAATCTCATACACCTTGCACGCTCCATGATTGTTCTGTTCATCCTTTCTGACACACCATTTTCTTGTGGTGTTCCTAGAACTGTCTTCTCTGTGAATTCCATTCTTTGAAAAGTACCTATCAAACTCTTTGCTGCAATACTCACCTCCATTGTCTGATCTAAGACACTTCAACCTTTTTCTTGTCTCATTTTCAACCAAAGCTTTCCATTTCTTGAAAGTATCAAATACATCAGATTTATTTCGAATACAATAAATTCAGGTTTTTCTGGTTGTGTCATCAATAAAAGTAACATAATAATGAGAGCCACCAAGAGATGATACCTGAGTAGGTCCCCATACATTTTTATGCACACGCTCTAATTTTTCTCTCTTCTTTTCTTTCCCAACTCTAAGGAATTTGACTCTCTTCTGTTTTCCATAAACACAATTCTCACAAAATTTTAAATCAACATGTTTTAAACCTGGAAACAAATTTCTTGAGTGAAGAATTTGCATCCCCTTCTCACTCATGTGCCTGAGCCTATGATGCCATAATGCCGTATCTTCTCTTGTAGAGGTTAAAGCATTAACAAAATTAGAATAACCATTGCATAAATACAATGTACCAACCTTTCCTCCTTTGCTATTACCAGGGATCCTTTAGCAACCTTCCTGGTTTTATCTGTGAAAGTGGTTACGCAACCTTCACCTCCCAACTACCCTGTTGAAATCAGATTTTTCTTTAGATTTGGAACATGCCTTACCTCCTTCAATAGCCACTAATTTCCATTTTGCTGTTTTATGAAAACTATACCCATTCCAACTATTTTACAGGGTTTATCATCACCCAATCAAACCTGTCCAAAATCTCCTTGAACATAATCATGAAAATGTTTCCTATCAGGTGTGGCATGGAATGAGGCCCCTGAACCTACCACCCAGGCATCAATAATATTTTCGAATGAAAGGATCAAAGCATCTTGCAAGACATCATCTGTTACATTCGCTTCATGATTAGTTTCTTACTGTGCATCTCCTTCTTTTCCCTTCCGAGACTTGTAGTCTTTCTTCAGGTGTCCTTTCTTCCCGCATTTCTAGCACAAGATCCCCGATCTGTACTTGGATCTGGCTTTTCTTGACTTACTGCGATATCTTGGGCTCTTTCCTCTTTCCATTTTTCTTCCCCTAGTCTCTACAGTCAAAGCATTACCTGATGTCTCACTGGAGCTTTTTCATCGCATTTCCTCGCTAAGGATTGCACCGACAACATCATCAAACTTTAAAGTACTAGATCGAGAGATAGAGTTACTAATGGGCATAGCTAAACCATTCCAAATTTCTAGCAATGAGCACAGAAATAACAGAGCCCTAACTTCATCATCAAAAGTTACCCCTATAGAACTTAACTGACTGGTAACTGTATTAAATTCATTTAAATGATCAGCAACAGATCCACCTTTTGACATCTTCATATTAAATAAACGCTTCATAAGAAATACCTTATTTTAGACCAAGGGTTTTTCATATAGTTTCACCAATGTTGACATTAAACCCTTTATTGTCATTTCCTTTGAAATATTAAATGCTACCGACGCCGCTATGCACAACTGTATTATTCCAAGTACTTTTCCGTCGAGAATATCCCATTCTGTGTGTCATACTCATCAGCTTCTTTGTCTTTATGCTCAATGTTAGGTATAGATCTCTCTGATACAGATAATATTCCATCTGCATCTTCCACAGCTCGTAGTTTTGGCATTGAATTTTTCGACCCTAAACCTACCATCTTTCGCTATTTCTCCCACTCAAACCAAGAACCCTTCTCTCCTGCGAGTTTATCAGCCAAATAGACCTTCGGCTTTGATACCAATTGTTATAAAATTATATATTATAGAGCAATGGAACAGATAATATATTGCATAAATATAAACATAGAAAACGCATAAAACAAGAGAGAGACAGATATACGTGGTTCACCCAGTTTGGGCTATGTCCACGGAGAAATAGCCAGTCCTTGCTTTTATATATTATCCAACAAACTGAAGAGATACAACCTACAATAGATCTGTTGTAACTCCCTCTTCGCTCTCAATCTCCTCCCTTTTCCTCACTCAGAATACAGAACTTCAGATGTACATAGACGTAATACAATTCCCTCATATATAGTGAGGGGTTGCCTCCTAGGGAAAAAAATCCTAAATTAAACATGAATTCTACTGTCAGATCATCTGCATAATGAACGGCCTAGATTGACTAGAAATTACTATACTTATACAAGGCAATTTTACATCTATTATTAGCTTCAGGGGTGCTGCCCCTAAACCCCCCCCAGGGGGGGGCTCCCAAAAGGTCATAGCCTCCCCCCCCTGGACCTCCCTTGCAGTGAAAACAAACTGGGGTCCAATGCGAAAATACCTTCGAATACAAAATATAATCAGGCTCCACACCCAACACCTAGATACTGAACTTGGGTCATGCCAAAAGTGCATTTCTCCAAATTGGCACATATCTTGTGTTTCCGCAGTGTTTGGAGAACCTATCGAATGTGGTGGAGGTGCTCTTCCCAACTCTAGATGAAGATCAGGATGTCATCCAAGTATACCACTACAAATGAGTTGGTGAATGGCTGCAAGATGTCATCCATCAGCCTCATGAAGGTTGCTGGAGCATTTGTCAACCTGAAAGGTATAACCAACCATTCAAAAAGGCCCTCCTTGGCTTTGAAGGAAGTCTTCCACACATCGGAGGGTTTGATTAGTACCTGGTGATATCCTAACTTCGAGTCAATCTTGTTGAAATATTTTTCATCCTTTAGTTGGTCTAGAAGGTCATCAATCCTTGGGATTGGGTACCTATTCTGGACAGTGATCTTGTTCAGCGCCCGATAGTCAATACAGAGTCTCCAAGTCCCATCCTTTTTTTGTACCAACATGATCGGGCTCCCATAGGGCGATCAACTCAGTCAAATGTGACCTTTATGTAGCAGCTTCTGAATCTGCCTGTTGATTTCATCATTCTCTAGAACAGAGCACCGATAGATTGGTCCATCGGGAAGCGACGCACCTGGGGTTAGATCGATGGAGTGCTTGACCTAGCAGTGCAAAGGAAGCCCTGTGAGGGAGGTGAAGATTTCCTCATACTCCTCCATGACCTTGTCGATCTGTAGTTGTCATGCGGAGGGGCCCTATCTAGAGGTTGTGGCCACTGTCTTCTTCTTTCCCTGAGGGTGTATCATCAAGAATAAAAATTTCCCGGTTTTGAAAATGAGCTTATTGCATTTTTTTTGCAGTAACCAAAGGGATGGTAGTAGGCGGTGCTACCTGCAGTATCCTATACAAATTATTTCCCAAAGTAACAATAAAAACACAAGGCCTTGATTCATACACAGCATGTCGCTTCCACAAGTATGGTTGACCTAATAATACATCACAAACATCAAGGGGAGCAACATCACATAATATCTCATCCGTGAAGGGCTTGATGTTGTATGGAAGGCGACACTGCTAGCTCACGTGAATATCCTATCCTTGGTGAAGCCACTCGATGGTGTAAAGTTGGGGATGTGGTGTGGTCGGTAAGCCTAGCTACTTCACGACCTCTGCTGAAATGAGGTTCTTTTGGCTCCTGCTATGGACAATGAATTGTAGCAGGGAACTCTTTACCCACATCTGTGAGTGGAAGAGGTGCTCCTCCTCCTCTAGATCTTCGGGTTCCTCCTTCTGGATCTTCGTGGTGGCAATGGTGGCATTGGGCTCTGCATCAATAATCTGCTTCCCTTTGTCATTCCCCTTGTCGGGTTTTGACTCGGAGTCAGAACATGCATCTAATTCCGAAGCCTTTAGCTTGACGACCAGTGACTTCTTGGCCCGACACTCACTTGTATTGTGAGTGGGGCTCTTATGGAACTCACACCACTTTCCCATGTCCTTCTTTGGCTTCGCGGTGTTGTTCTTTGATTGCGGCTTTGGTGGGTTGTCTTGGGCCACCCTACCTTGGCTTTGTCCTCTTTTTTGCAGTTTGGGGGCACCTTTCCCTTGTTTTGGATTCACAAATGCAAATTCTCACTTCTTTTGTTTAAACTTCTTCTCGATCCTAACAGCGTATCGGTACGTCGTGCTGAGCGAGGAGATGTCTTGGAACTCCATCTCATCCTAGATGTACCTGTGTAGGCAGCCGTGGTATTTGAGTACCAAATGATGCTAAGTATCCTCGATACCCAACTTTCTGCGAAGGGTATGAAAAATATTTGTAAACTCTGGCATGTCTTGGTCCCTTCCCTGCCGCAGTGTGGGCCACTTTATGTATTTATCACCATAGATTTCGACAGGGTGGTACTACTCCTTGATGCCATCTTGGAATGAATTCCTAGTGGGTGCGGCTAAAAACAATGAGGCCGTACTTTCATCCTTCTATTTGTAGTAGGTTTCCCACCAGTCCTTGACGTGGGGGGAGGCTTTGAGAAGAGTGAAAGTAACCATTTTTGGTCTGAAAAAATCATGAACAAAAAAATACCCTTCTAGCATATTTAACCATTTATCTATAGCGTCTACATCTATCTGACCCTCAAATGTGGGAATGTCAAAGTTAAATTGTACCTTAAATGGTGTGGTGCTTCCAGAGTAGCTGCTGGAGGTAGATGTGTCACCCCTAGGTAGCCGCTGAGGGATCTGGGAAAAGTTGTCCATCATCGCATTCCTTTGTCGCTCGAGGGCCTTTTTGAGCAAGATTTTGATAGGATCTCCTGCCCCCTCATCTTTCTTTTCATCTGCCATGGGAGGCCATCAGGATTTGCGAGGCTGGTATTGCAAAGGTTCAACCAGTTCAAGCCCTAACTCCTTATATCCCGACCTCATTGGGGACATTCAAAGAAAAAAATAGAAAGAGCATACCACTCTGATACCATTGATCCAGATTTAAATAGGAACACACTTATGGAAAATTCAAACCAGACTTATGCAAAATTTAAGAAAAACTACACACCTTTTTTCACTTTGTAGGAGCTCGATATTGAATCTGTTGTATCTATGTAATTTCGAATCTTCAAGGTTTT
This sequence comes from Pinus tabuliformis, assembly GCA_031772625.1. NCBI lineage: Eukaryota > Viridiplantae > Streptophyta > Pinopsida > Pinales > Pinaceae > Pinus > Pinus tabuliformis. The sequence goes on along the minus strand of CM062820.1, from coordinate 1,745,562,726 downwards.
TGAAATTGTGTCATTTGGTATCCCTTTGAGTCCTCTTTCGAGCCTCGCAAGTCTGATAAAGATTGGATTCTCCAAGGAAGAGTTATGTGAAATCTCCCTCGATGACCTGTTTATAGACTGGTTCAATAGAGCAAACTTGTACGAAGTTCCATGTGTCACTGTTTCAACCTTAGGACCTAAAACTGATACCAAGAAAGCTACAGGTTGTTCTATTTATGTAAATTTTTATGAAATTTAAATTTGATGCTTAGAAATACAGTTATGATGCTTTTCCATAGGTCACCTGTTTGAGGTATAATTCAGGATCTTACACAAAACCTAACTTCCTTGGATCATATATCCAAACATATAGTGAGAAAAGATTTGAAATGAGGATACGAGGTTCAACACTCTTTTAGATCAAATGGGTTTTTGTTTTAGCTTCTGAAACGTTGCATAAAAAATGTTATAGCGAAAATTCCATGATGCACTATTTGGAGAAGCGAAACCCTAGAATCCAAACCTCTGATACCAAATGTTATGCAACCAACTCACAAAATAGAATAAAAGATAGATCAATGCCTTCAAAATTAGCCTCTTTGAGGGGGAAACCTCCTTTACATTACACAAATGAACAATTCTTGGATGATACAAATGGAAAAACCTCCTTTCTATATATAGGAGTCTAAGGGGTCACAATATAATCAAAGCTGACATAACAATAATAATATAAGGGCACAACAATAACAATAGTGGGCTTCTATGGGGCACAATAATAACCATATGAGGACAATAGGGGCAAAACAATAACAATAAGGGCTACAATGACAATAGTAATGGGGGAATAACTAGTATTATGGGGACCTAACATTGGTGTATTTATGGACGAAACTTTCACTTATAATAATAATAAATGAGCCATCACGTTTGTTGAAAATAGCAACAAGAAATGCTAAAAATAGAAATGCTAAAAATAGCATTGCTATAAAAAGAATTTCAGGATATACTCCAACTCTGTTGGAAATAACAAAAAATAGAAATGCTAAAAATAGCATTGCTATAAATAGCATTTCGGGATAGATTCCAATTTTAATTAGTCCCTGAATTAAAATTGAGAATTAAAATTTGAATTTAGTCTCACTAGCTATTTGAAAAATTAATTAACTAATTCATCTTGAGTTAATTAGTTGGAGAAAATGCAATAGTTATCCCTTTGATTGAGGAAGTTATCCCTTAATTAAGGAGATAAGGATGAGTTGTATTTGAGTTGTAATTAGTTAGCTTAGTTAACTAAGTTATGTCCAATTAAATTAGTTCCAAATAGTTGGAGGAACTAATTGTGAGTTCAGTTAGTTAATGCATGCATGCATGTAACTGCTGCACTTCAGATAACTGAATATTCTCTCATAAATAACTCATGCATGTCAATTTAGTTAGAGACCTAGTTGAGATCAGAGGAAGGGACAATGTACTATCAGTTGGAGGAATTGTCTTATATAGGAAACTCATCCATGCAGAAGGAATTATCTCCTTCAGGATTGCACAATTACTTCTGAGTTTGGTGAGTTGTGTGAGAGGTGAATTCACATAGGTGGCAGCATTGGACCCCAGGAGAAATTGGGCAAGGAAATAGGAGGCTTGGAGGGCAGAGAAGAAGGTTTGTGAGAAGCCTTTAACTGTCTATGAGCAGCAGAGGGATTGTACTAAGAGATGGATAGCTTGTGAGCTAAAGCTTTTTGTAATCGAGACATATTTCCACTTGTATGATAATACAGAGATCGGGGTTTTTAGCTGAGGCTTTCCCCACAGTATTCTTCTATGTTCATGTGTGATTGCTTTCTCATTCTCTATTATATGTGTTCTATTTGATCTTGCTCATAATCGATTAAGCTTCCACAAGTTTGTTTGTAGAAGTAGATCAAGTATTTTGCTTTAGTATATTGCATTATCAGGTGATCTACAATGGGAAATTCTACAACGTTTTCATGCATATGTTTTTATTGTAGTTGGAATATTCTGGTTGCTTTAGAAATGTATGTTGTTTAACTTATGCATTTTCTTATGAATTACTTTGTATGAAATTGTATGAATCTTGTTGAATGTGTGTTATTGGATTAACTGTCACTTTGGTTTGTGGAGTATTACACTTTCCATCTTGTGATGTCTTTCCACTCGTGTGCTCCTTTTAAGATGCGTACTATTACATGCTTCTAAGGGACACACTTCTTTTTCCCCTCCATGTGTTAGAACCCCCATGCATCTCACTTGACTCGCTCGAAGGTCACACACTTGCTTTCAACCAAAGTCATCGTACTTATCTCTACGTGTTATCATAGTCAAGGCACTACATTACCACCCACTATTGGCACTCCTACTCCAAATTATCCGAGGTCTAGTTGGGATTTCTTACCAGAGAAATCCCCTTGAATGTTAGAGTGTCTAGCACCGTCAATAGGTCCTAAGCTTCTAGAGCTATTTTGAGGGTCTAAATGACATTTTTTTAGGTAAACAGAGAGACTGAAAAAGTGTAAGGCCATTTTTGCTCATTGTTTTTTGACCTCTTCTTGCAGATCTTTGGAATGAGGTATTATGATAGCTAAATGGAGATCATATGCCAAATTTATGACCCTAGCAAGGTTACATTCCAACTAAACCCAAAAACTCCCATAATCATTTGGTGCTTCATCTCCTAGGGTTAGGTTTTTGGATGTTTATGGTTTCCCATTATTTATTATTGATAAAAAGGCATTTGAGCCTCATTGTAACACAGTTCAGAAGGCATGTAGCAGCCACATCTCTTCTCAGAGATAATCTACCATCAACTAAGCTAGTTTATTTTCATTCTATATGTAAAATTTTTTAGTGCTTTGTCATTAATGAATTGAATTTATATTTTCACTATACCTCTGTGTTTCTATTCATAGTTGTATTTCATTTCATTTTTCATAAATTTGGATAAGTGGTATTAGAGTGGTATGCTCTTTCTATATTTTTCTATGCATGTCCCCAACAAGGTCAGGGTATAAGGAGTTAGGGCTTGAACTGGTTGAACCTTTGTAAGATCGACCTCATCAACCCCGATGGCCTCCCATGGTAGAAGAAAAGACGAGGGAGTAGGGGATCCTTTCAAAATATTTCTTGAAGAATCCCTCGAGGAACAAAGGAATGCAATGATGGACAAGTTTTCCTAGATCCTTTAACAGATGCCCACCAATGATGCATCTTCATCCAAAAATCACTTCAGAGGCACCGCCCCCCTTCAAGGTACAAGTAAACTTCGATATCCCTATATTCGAAGGTAAAATATATGAAATGGTTGTAGATAAATGATTGAATCTGTTGGAAGGTTATTTCCCAGTCCATAGTTTCTCTGATAGGAAGAATATTACTTTTGCACTTCTTAAGGTTGATCCCCATGTCAAGGACTAGTAGGAAACTTACTGTCAGTAAAGGGATGAGAAAATATCTCTATTTATAGCCACCCCCTCTTGGAACTCTTTTTGAGATTCCGTCAAGGAACAATATTACCTCGTGAGGAGCTATGACGACAAGTACATATAATGGACCACATTACAACATCAAAGGGACCAAGATGTGCATGAGCTCACAAATATTTCATACCCTATGAACAAAGTTTGGTATCAAAGACTCTAAGCAACATCTAGTGCTCAAGTACACCACTGTCTACAAAAATTCATTCAAAAAGAAATGGATTTCTTGGACATCTCCTCACTTAATGCAACATATTGATATGGTTCCAAGATTTAACAAAAATTTAAACAAAAGTAGGGCGACTTTGGATTTATGAATCAGTAGTAGGGAAAGAATGCCCCCAAACCATAGAACAAAGAACAAAGCTAAGGCAAGGTGACCCAGGACAACTCATTGAAGCCACAAGAAAAGAAAAACATCATGAAGACAAAGAATGACATAGGAAAGTGGTGTGAGTTCCATAAGAGACCCACTCACAACATAAGTAAGTGTCAAGCCAAGTAGTCACGGGTAGCCGAGCTGAAGGCTTCAAAGTCAGATGCATGTTTTGACTATGAGTCAGAACCCGACAAGTGGAATGAAAAAGGGAAGCATATTATTGGGGAAGATCCTAGTGCCAGTGTGGCCACCACAAAGATCTAGAATATTGAGCTTGAAGATCTAGAGGAAGGGGGCGTATTTTCCACTCGTAGATGTGCGCCAAGGGGTCTCCACTAATTCTTTTAAATTTTTGCTTAAGAGTGGTTTGAAAATTTATTTTGAAGGAATTCAAAGGGCTAGTAGAGCATTATTATCGGTAACTGATGCTCCGAGGAAAGAAAATGCAAACACCTAGTAAGGAACCTGAAAGCTCTAGCATGACTCATGAAGAAGAAGAAGAAATGCTATATGATATATCAAAATTACAAGAACAAGTGCACCAAGTGTCACTTGCACAAAAAGCAACAGAATCTAAGATGGATGGTTTAAGGAAAGATGTAGAAGCTAAGATGGATGGTTTAAAGAAAGGTGTAGAAGCTAAGATGGATTGTTTAAAGAAAGGCATAGAAGCTAAGATGGATGGCATGGAAGCTAAGGTGAAAGGCATGGATGATAAGATGGAAGAATTGAAGATAAATATGAATAAGTTGCTACAAGAAATGGTCACTAATGGTGAAAGGGCACTAAAGGAAACTCATGATGAGAAAAAAAGAAATGTTAATCATGATTCCATAGACTCTAATGTTGGATCGAAGACTCACCATATTCCAAAAATCGATATGAGGAAGTTTGATGGCAAGGATCCCGCCACATGGATATGACAGATGGAGCAATTCTTCGATCTCAATAATGTGCAAAAAGTACGTATGGAAACTTTATATTTGGAACCAAATCAGTTTGTATGGTATCAATGGCTTTGCTCTCGTAAACAATTTATCACTTGGGCAATTTTTACGGAAGAATTGATAGCACATTATGAGGATACAAAAATCAACACTTTTTTTAGCCAATTGATAAGTCTCAAACAAAAGGGTTCAATAATGGAGCACATTGAGGAGTTCCAAAAATTGAACATAAGGGTAAAAGATATTCCAGAGGAGCATAGGATTGATGTGTTCATAGGGTCTTTAAAGGATAATATCCAACATGATGTTCACCTTTGGGAACCTGATTCATTAGAGAAGGCATTCAGGTTAGCAAGAAAAATGGAAAGCAAAATTATGGCAACCAGGAAGCATACCACTCACAACTATAAAGACAGAAGTGTTGTTGCCCCTAGTCTTCCACAACCTATAAGGTTGACACCACAACAATTGGAAGAAAAAATAGCAAAAGGGCTTTGTTACAGTTGTGATAGCAAATACACTAAAGGTCATAAGTGTGCTGAGAAGAAATTATTCTACATAGATTGTGAAGAGGAAGAAGAAAAAGAGCATGAAAGGTCAAACGAAGAGGATATACTCCAGGAACAAAGCCTAGATGAAGAACAAATAAATCCGACCATATCCTGTAATGCATTGGCGGGAATTACCACTCCTCAAACCATCAAGATAGAAGGACAAATCAAGAAGAAAAAGGTAATAGTGTTGATTGATTCAGGAAGCACCCACAATTTTATTCATTGTAAGGTAGCAAAAGAATTGAATTGCTTCCTATATCCAGCACCAAAGTGTCAAGTGATGATTGCAAATGGATGAACAATAAATTGCCCAGGAAAGTTCCATAATATCAATCTATCCATGGGAGAATATGTATTGACTAGCCCAATGCTTTCCATTCCAATGGGAGGTGTTGATGTTGTACTAGGAGTCCAATGGCTACAATCCTTGGGTACAATAGCTTTTAATTTTCAAGAACTTTTCATCAAATTTTCTACAGAAGGAAAGGAAGTCGAATTAAGGGGTATTGCAGGGAAACTAGGAAAGATAATCAGCTCTAATGGTATGACAAAGCTTCTAAAAAAGGAAAAAAGAGGTGTAATTGCACAATTATGTTCGCTAGATGTTTCCACATCGGAATCATCTATTTCTCCAAATCTCCAAAAAGTCCTGGACAATCATTCCAAGGTATTTGAGACTCCCAAAGGTCTCCCACCTATGCGTGATCATGATCATCCTATTCATCTAATTCCAGGAAGTGTTCCTCCAAACATTAGGCTGTACAGATATCCCTATGTCCAAAAGAGTGAAATTGAACATATGGTTGCAGAAATGCTAGAGGCTGGTATAATTCAACCGAGTCAAACCTCTTTCTCTGCGCTAGTAGTATTGGTGCACAAGAAGGATGGATCATGGTGCATGTGTCCGGATTATAGGGAGCTCAAAAAGCTCACTAGTAAAGATAAGTTCCCCATTCCTGTCATTGATGAATTACTGGATGAATTGCATGGATCAATTTACTTCACCAAGTTGGATCTTCGTTCAAGATATCATCAAATCAAAATGAAGACTGAAGACATTCCGAAAACAACATTTAGAACTCATGAGGGTCATTATGAATTTTTGGTCATGCATTTTGGCCTTACGAATGCACCTTCAACATTTCAAGGTTTGATGAATTCAATTTTTAAACAATTCCTTAGAAAATTTGTGTTAGTATTTTTTGATGATATACTAATCTACGGCAAGTCTTGGAAGGATCATGTTGAACATGTTGACAGGGTGCTACAACTATTGGAGGAGAAAAAATTATATGCAAAAAGATCCAAATATTTCTTTGGAGTCCAGGAGGTGGGATATCTGGGTCATATTGTATCTCATGAAGGAGTTAAGGTAGACCCTAGCAAAATTAAAGCCATTAAGGAATGGAAAATCCCCACATCCATAAAGCATCTGCGAGGATTTCTCGGGTTGACAGGGTATTATCGCAAGTTTGTTAAGAATTATGGGAGAATAGCAGCACCTCTAACAACATTATTGAATAAAGATGCATTTTCATGGACTCCGGAAGCAACAAAGGCCTTTGAACATCTTAAAGAGGCAATGTGCCAAGCACCAGTCTTAGCTACACCGAACTTCACAAAAACTTTTATTGTGGAATGTGATGCTTTAGGAAATGGAATTGGTGTTGTTCTAATGCAAGATGAAAGACCCATTTCTTTTGAAAGTCGTCCAATCAAGGGAAAGTTTTTAAGAAAAGTTATTGATGAGAAGGAAATTTTGGCAATACTCCATGCACTTAAGAAATGGCGACCCTACCTAATGGGAAGACACTTCAAGGTAAAAATGGATCATGATAGCCTTAAATACTTTTTAGAGCAAAGGTTATCCTCTGAAGAGCAACAAAAGTGGGTCACAAAGATGTTGGGTTATGACTTTGAAATCATCTACAAAAAAGGGAAGCAAAATGTGGTGGCAGATGCACTCTCAAGAAAGGATGAGGATGTGGAAGCATTATTGTGCGCCATTTCTATTATCCAACCAGAATGGATAAACGAAGCAAAGGAGGAATGGAAGAATGACGCAGAAGTGTGGGCACTTATTCGAAAGTTACGACAATATTCCAATACGTCTGATACATTTAGCTGGAGAAATGATTCGTTATGGTACAAAGATCGCTTATACCTCTGTAATAATTCCCAACTAAAACAAAATATTCTTATGGAATTGCACACTTATCCCATAGGAGGGCACTCAGGATTTTTAAAAACTTATCACAGGGTTAAGAAGGGATTTTTTGGGATGGCCTTAAATCAGATATTAAAAATTTTGTGGCAGAATGTTGGTTTGCCAACAAAATAAAGTTGAAACAATTAAGACACCGGGTCTATTACAACCTTTATCCATTCCAAGCCAACGTTGGGAGGGGGTTTCAATGGATTTTATCACAGGTTTACCCAAGTCTGAGGGAAAGAGTGTCAGCATGGTGGTAGTTGATAGACTTACCAACTATGCACTCTTTTGTGCATTATCACATCCATTTAAAGCCAGTACAGTTTCTATTGCATTTATGGAAACAATTCAAAAGCTACATGGAAACCCAAAGATTATTGTAAGTGACAGAGATCCAATTTTCATTGGAAATTTTTGGACAGAATTATTTTCTTGTCTTGGTACTCAATTAGCTCATAGCTCATCTTATCATCCTCAATCTGATGGGAAAACTGAGATAGTAAACAAATGTTTGGAAGGATATCTTCATTGCTTTGTATCAGATAAACAGACAAAATGGGTCAAATGGTTGCCTCTGGCTGAATGGTGGTATAACACTTCCTTCCATACAGCAACAAAAATGACCCCATTTATGGCACTTTATGGGTATCAACCACCATCCATCACATCATATTTAAGAGAAAATTCTAAGGTTCAGGCAGTGGAACATCACATCGAACATCAACAACAAGTCCTCCAACTCTTAAAGGATAACCTCGTGTTGGCACAGAATAGAATGAAACAACAGGCAGATCAACATCGCAGTGAAAGAATTTTTGATGTAGGTGATTGGGTATTCCTACGGCTACAACCATATAAGCAAATGTCCCTCAAGCAAGCTAAGAAGGATAATAAATTATCACCAAAGTATTATGGTCCGTACAAGGTGTTGCAAAAGATTGGTACTATGGCATACAAATTGGAGCTTCCTGCAGCTTCTCGATTGCACCCAGTTTTCCATGTTTCATGTTTAAAGAAGGTTATAGGCAACAAGCTCCCACTTCAAACAGTATTTCCAGAACTTGACGAGGAAGGAAAAATTATATTAGAACCGGAAGCAGTCACAGAAACAAGAACTCGACAACTACGAAATCGATCAATTTCGTAGTATCTTATCAAGTGGAAGAACTTATCCGCTGAAGATTCCACATGGGAGGATGATAATTTTATACAGAAGTATCCAAAACTACTCAAGCGTTGAGGACAACACTTTTTTGAAGGAGAGGGGCATGTTGGGTCCCTATAATACTAGTGATTACCCCATTACTATTGTAGTTATACCCCTTATTAATATTGTTGTGCCCCTATTGCCCCCATATTGTTATTATTGTGCCCCATAGAATCCCTCTATTGTTATTTTTGTGGCTTTATATTATTATTGTTAGGTTGGCTGGGTTATATTGTGACTCCTTAGACTCCTATATATAAAAAGGAGGTTTTGTCATTTGAATCATCCAAGAATTGTTCATTTCTGTAATGTAAAGGAGGTTGCCCCCTCGAAGAGGCTGAATTATAAGGTGTTGATCTATATTTTAGTGAATGAAGGGATAGAATATCACAAATCACATTTTCTTACGCATGATGGTTCATTCCCTTAAGAGCAATGCAATGCGATAATATCTACGGTCACGAATCCGCCATCATCCAATGGTTGACAGCATTATCACACATCGTACATCACACTTTGCTTCTACCCAATGGTTCATTGCATTTTGAATTATGCGATGTGATTATATACTTTAGGAAATAATCATTTCAACATTTCAAAACCTTTAACTTCTACCTACCCTTCTATTCCTAACATTTTGCTTATTCTTTTAGAGTGCATTTGAACTAGTAACTTAATATTTCTTTTTATAAACAATCTAACTCTATTTCTAACCTTATATCATCCAAGGGCTCAGATTAAGCTTATGAGCTCCTTTTATTTTCTCTACCTAACTATGATCTACCAAGATTAAACTGTTTGGTCAGATTTTATTCTCCTATCTATAAACATAAAATTCAAAGCATGGAATAACCAAGATTAAACAGTTTGATTACCATGGATTGTGGCTTGAATAACAAGTGGCACACAATCATTATTATGCATAAAAGAAAATAATAGTTGCATTAGACTTGCACACTTTCATGGTTTATTTTTGTTTTCTTTTCTGTCTAACCTAGCATTTTATTTTTCCTTTATTTTTAAGTGCATCTACCCTAACATTTTCTTTGATATGGACATATTTATTCAAAAAAATTCCTAACATTTTTTATTCAATATTCTTTTTGTCCATATCTTATCTTAACATTTTGTATATACATTTTCTTTTTTTGTCTAATTTATTATAACTTATTAAAACCAAAAAATGCTACAACACAACCTAAATTGTTATTTTGACTTGAAGTTGAAGGAAAGTCACAAGATGGTAATGTGCCACCATTTTATGTTAGTCTTAAAATTCATGATTTCATTTTGCACAATGCCATGTTGGATTCCGATGCTTCACATAATCTCATGCCTAGAGTGATTATGGAGAAACTTGGATTAGATATAACCAAACCATATAAAGACATTTTCTCTTTTGATTCAAGTAGAGTAAGATGCTTATGTTTGATCAAGGATTTATCTATAACCCTTGCCCAAATCCCAGCAAAAAGTGTAGTCGTGGATATTGTTGCAGTTGATATACCTCCTAAATATGGAATGCTCTTGTTAAGATCTTGGTGAGAAAAATTACAGGGTACCTTGCAAATGGACATGACACATGCAACTATTCCCGTCTTTGGGAAACAAAGGAGGTTGTACATAGAAACTTTGATGAAATATATGGTAAGTAAACAGGAAAAACCCAATAATTACCCACTTTTTAGACATTTAGACATGGATTCTTTCATTCTATATAATGACATATGTTTAGAGGAAGAAGTGTCAGATATGGAAAGTCAATCAAGAAATATAGAGGAGGATAAAATAAAGACTGAAACATAATATGATAAGGATGAAGGCCTTTGGAATCTATGTTTTGATGGGGTAGTCAGTAAGGAAGGAGCAGGGGTTGGTGTATGGATTTTAGACACAAACACAGGTATATCAAAGACATATTCCTACAAGTTTAATTTTTAATGTACCAACAATGTAACTGAGTATGAGGCACTTACTCTGGGGTTGCAGTTACTGAAGAGATCAGGAGCTAAAATAATTTCAATCGATGGTGATGTATAACTCATCATAAATCAAATCAAAGGTGAGTATTCAACTAAACATCATAGGTTGAGGGCATACAGAAATGTTGTCTTAGAAATCTTCTAGTGTTTTCTAGAGTATCAATTATCTTTAATTCCTAGAAGTCAAAATGTGTTCGTTGATGCATTGGCTACCTCAGCAAGTACATGTAAAATTTCGTTCCACCCAAATAAAAAGTATGAGATTAAAGTGAAACATAAACCTGTTGTCCCAGATAATGTAAGGTACTGGAAAGTGTTTGACAATGACAAACAGTTAGACAAGTTCTTACAGCCAAAGGGAGAGTTTGAAAATTTTCATATTGATGTAGAAAACATTGTTAAAGATGATGGACAACAAAATATTTTAGATAAAACCAGTGAGAATGTTGGTATAGATGAAGAAAAACTTGAATTCTTATTCTTAAAATATAATGTAATACCAAGAGGTTTGGTACCACTTGAAGAACTATTTGATTTCAATGATGTAGCTCAAAATCCCAAAATACAACCTATGGGAGCCGAAGTTGAGGATTATAAAATAGGAACTGAAGATAATCCAAAGATTGTAAATCTTTCCAAGTCTTTAGCTCCTAAAGAAAAACATAAATGCATTGATTTATTGAAATAATACTCTGATGATTTTGCATGGGGATACGAAGATTTAAAGGGCTATGATACCAACATTATTCATCATACTATTCCTATCAAAGAGGACTATAAACCTTTCAAACAGAAGATAAGGAGAGTGAATCCCCTCTTGTTACCTTTAATTGAAAATGAGGTAAGGAAGCTTTTTGATGCCAAGATTATTATACCCTTGAGATATTCTAAATGGATATCAAATCTAGTACGAGTGAGGAAAAATACTGGAGAAATAAGATTATGTGTGGATTTCTGAAACCTAAACAAAGTCTCTCTCAAAGATAATTACCCTTTACCGAAGATGGATCATATTCTACAGAGAGAAGTTGGTTCTAGAAAAAATTTGTTTCTTGATGGTTTTTCACGTTACAACCAAATTTTAGTGCATTTACATGATCAAGACAAAGCAACCTTCACAACACCATGGGGAGCTTTCATGTATGTGAAGATGCCTTTTGCGCTTATGACTGAAGCAAATTTTTAGAGAGAAATGAGTATTTCTTTTGCAGATGAGAAGGATAGATTTATTGTGATATATCTAGATGTCATCACTATGTTTTCTAAAACTAACAAAGATCATTTATTTCATTTAAAAATAGCATTTGAGAAATGTAGGAAATTCGTTATTTCCTTGAATCCTAAAAAAAATATGTTTGGTCTGGAAAAAGGAAAATTGTTAGGACATATAATTCCCAAAGATGGTATCTGAATTTACCAAAGTATAATTGAAGTTATCCTGAAAATTTATCCCCCAAGAAACAAAAAATAAGTGCAACCTTTCATTGGTAGAATTAATTTTCTAAGGAGGCTTATCCCAAATCTAGCTGAAATTTTAAGAGCTTTCACCAACATATTGAGAAAGGACAGTGACATAAAATGGAATATAGAAGAAAAAATACCATTCAATGAGGTAAAATCAAGTTTGACTCATGCTCCTATTTTAGTCAGTTCTGATTTAACTAAATATTTCATTATTTTTTCCTTTGATTCAAAACATATTATTTCAGCAGTACTAATGCAGAAAAAGCAAGAAGGATATGAGAAACCCATAGCCTTTTTTAGTAACAAGTTAAGAGATGATTCTTTAAAATATAATAGTATGGAAAAGAAAGATTTTTCCTTGGTAAAAGCCTTGAAATATTTTAGAGTGTGTTGGGTGGCGGAGGCTCCGCATAATGGTTTTGGGACTCAAAGTCCACAATTTTGGGAAAAAGTATGGGAAAGATTCTACGAAGTGCACGGAGTGCGAATTGTAATGAGTCAAGTTAAAGGGTTGTCCACCCAAGAATAATGTAAAATAATAGGAAGTGAGTCGGCCTGCCCATGGTCTACGGACCATGGGAATGTATAAATATAGCAAGGCTCTATGGCTAGAAGTCAGTTTTTGGAAATCTTTGTTTTGGATCTTGATGTTATGGGTTTGTGAAGGCAATATTCTCTGTGTCTGTAAGTCTGGATCAAGGGTGTTGGTAGATAGATAGAGGCTCTGCAACTTTGTGTGTAGAGGCTTGGTAGAGTCTGCAGTTGTGTGCGCAGACCCCTACAGCTAAGTGTACAGGGCGGATCTGGTTGTATTGAGGGAAGATATTAATAAAGATAAGTGGTTTCTGAAGTATCACAGATCTATTGTGTTATGTTTTATGCATCTGTTACATGATTCTATACCTTTTTATAATTGTGAGCACTATGTTTTATTGCTAAATGTTTTCTTAAAGACTATGATGAGAAGATCAGATCTATAATAATTTCATTAATAAGAAAGTACACCCGTGTGGATCTACGCGGAAGCCCGATAGTAGTACAGAGTGGCGCAAGACTACAAAACGGTTCGTAACTCCTCTAGAGCACATGAAGACATCCCAAGGGTGTGGAAACCTGGTTCCAGCACCCTCCCCTGCTACCTCGGGTGAGACCTCAGTCTACACTCCATGGGTTGTTGCCGAAAGGGCTGGTAGCTGCGGGATTTGTTTGGCTAATCACTCTTCTAAACCTGGGTCAAGGCCCAATAAGCTAACAAATGCTTCTGTTGCCAAGACCGGGATCTGCCAAAGGGATTTCTGATGTCAAAATGCTAGAACGCTACAAAGAAAGAGATTGAATATTGGTTGGATCAGAAGCTTCACAAGTTCATGGTATAGGAAAACATAAATCCGCGGATATCTGAGGAAAGTTGGCTGGATCGCTACATATACAGAGAAATCCATGAGATATTCTTCGCGTCTTTCTCGACTGATCTGAATTTGAAACTACTTGTAAATGGTTTGCAAGGTATTCAATTCAGATATATACATGTTTAAAAGATGTCCATGTCTTGCAGAAAGAAAACAAATGAAATTTTCAACTGTTCATGACCCATTTAAGTATAGCAAATTTATTTCCTTTTACTGTTTAACACACTAAAATGAATTTTTTCTACAAAATAAATCAACCACATATGCAGAAGAAGTTGATAAAGCAGTTCACCCCTCCTGGGCTACGTCTGCTGGGTCCAAGGCTCCCAAATGGGCCTGTCCTTGTTTTAATTAAATGCTCAAATTGAATTTACAACTGAATAGAAGCATCTACAGGTGGAATAGATGGTAAAAACGGATTCAGCACACTTGAATCCTTTAGGATTGACTACTGGTTCACCTCCAATGGATACCTGCAACCCTATACAGTTCTCCCAATACTGGGCCCTGGTGGCTCCTAGAACTTCCACGGCTCCAAAACCTTTGCAAATGACCTCAAATGGCTGTAAGACCTGCACCAATGGCTTCAGAAGGTCAAATATACCCAAAATCAAAAAACAATTGTCCAAAACCGCCTTTCCTAGCCAAAGTTATGGCCATTTACTCCCCACTGCCAGTTGCCCTTGAAAAACTCCAGTTAACTTTAGTTGGAGCCAGTTAGGCCCGCCAAATATGGCGGGTCCGCCCAAATTTGGCGCTCCTGCCAAATTTCCGCCAACTTAACTGCAGTTATAATAAATACATGTGAACGGTTGGCGGTTTTACCTCGGATTTTGTGCCGACGGTTAAGGGTTAAGCCCACGGTTTTGGGCGTGAGGTCACGTGGTATGGGGCTGGCCCCCTTAAGGCCCCGCCCAAATGAAGTTTAAACTTCATAATGCTTTTCTGCCGCCCTCATAACATGTTCTGCCTTGGCAGCGTAGTGGTAAGACGTTGTTGTTGCAGATTATAGGTCGCGGGTTCAAAACTTGGAACTCCCAAAATTTTAACATGCGCTCCAACAGACATTTGCTGACGTCACCCAGGCCACGTGGCGGCCTCCGGGCCTGCCACGTGGCAGCTTGCTATTGGCTACCCAAAAGGAATATTCCTAGGAATATTTTGTGGAATATTCTTTTTTTATTTTATTTTTTTGAAAAATTCAAAATTTCAATGTTACTAAGAAATTCTTCTTTTTGCCATAACTTTCTCATACGGCGACCGTTTTTCGAACCGTTTATGGTGTCGGAATCAGGAGGAAAAGCACTTCCTATTCGTTCAACTTTGTACCAGTTCTGATCATTTTAAATTTTGAGCATTTTACGACACTTAGGACATGAGCACCTGATCATCGATAGAACTGTATGAGTGGATTGCGAGGCTAGCTGACAGTCAGGGAAGGTGTAGACTAGATTAGCCCATCGTGTGGACTCTAGAGTTGGTGCGTAGGCTGGAAGCATCTGAAGATAAAATCGCACGGGCAGTAGATCACTGGTTGGATCAAATAATAGGAGGGTTTATAACCGAGTTCATGATAGACACAACTGTGAGTTACAGTGAGGCAGAAAGGCGCTTTCTCCAAGGACCGCAGGGTAAGTACATCAAATTGTTGAATACTTGGATTAAAATGCTATTATGTGAAAAACAGGTTATGCACATCCATTGATGTCTGGGGTAACGAGGAGTGGAAGAGGCTACCGAGGGACCGAAGGATTAGAAAATAGTCCTCTGATTTCACTCTCACGAGAAAGCGAGGAGGAGCTCGCAGGGTTCTCTCTGAGAAGCGCAGTCCGATTGATAAAGTAGCGCATTCCACTAATACCACCGCCATCCACGCCATCACCTACTTCACCTACATCCAACCCATCTTCACCTACCCCACCGCCGCCACCACCGAGGGTTGGGATGGCAGGTGCGATCAAGTTGTCGGTACTTAGAGGCGTAGGAAATGAGGAACCAGATCAGTTCTGGTTCATGGTAAAGGTTGTATGGGAAGCCCAAGGCATAACAGATGAGAAAATCAAAAAGGCTTCTCTGGTTAGCACGTTGCAGGACTGTGCATTGACATGGTATATAAAGTACTCTAGCAATCACCCGAATGTGGGAATAGCGGTGATTCAAGACACGCTGAATAAAAAATTTAGCGGACCAAAATTAGAAATGTAATCGATCGTTGGGTTCAAGGAGATCGCGATGATGGCTGGTGAAACACCGTGGTATCTGGATCAGAGATTGAAAAGTACAATCCGCAAGGCGAACATGACGTTGACGAACGCACAGTATTGCACGTGGTTTGTGGCATTGTTGACACCACATCTGAGGATGGCGCTATCACAACAAAAGATCTCAACCCAAGCTAAAGCATTGGAGACAACGATGAGGTTGCATGAAACTCCAATACAGGATCCAGGGTTGGGAGTTCAACAAATCCATGCGCAACTACAAAACCTGTGCTTAGAAATGTAAAGTTTGAAGCAAGAAAGGGCACCCTGACCGCAGGTGTGTACAGAAGTAAGATGCATCAAATGCAAAGGTCAAGGTCACAACAAAAACCACTGCCCTGTATTCGCGAACTACCTGTGTAGTATACCTAGGGGGGATAGTATGGGGTACAAAGGGAGGTACCCAAGGGAATAATGTAATAATGGAATGGGCCATAGTAATAAATAAGGTGGTTAACCTGTATGATGTAAGGGACCATAAGTAGTTAGCAATAATGTAATAATCCCATGGTATTAGATAGATGGTATTGAGGGAAAAATGGTAATGACCCATGGTATTGTATTTATGAGGCATATATAGAGTTTAGAGACTCCACAAGCCATATGCATGTTCATACAATATTCCTTGACATCAGGAGAAAACTCCACAAGCCATATGCCTGTTCATACAATATTCCTTGACATCCCTAAATGTGGATTCTCTAGCCTCTATATAGGCCTCATACATACAATACCATGGGTCATTACCATGGTTCCCTCAATACCATCTATCTAATACCATGGGCTTATTACATTATTGCTAACTACTTATGGTCCCTTACATGATACCGGTTAACCACCTTATTTATTACTATGGCCCATTCCATTATTACATTATTCCCTTGGGTACCTCCCTTTGTACCCCGTATTGTCCCCCCTAGGTATATTATAGTGTGAGCCAGCAGTGCCGCCTTCCATACAACATCAAGCCCTTCATGGATGAGGTATTGTGTGACGTTGCTCCCCTTGATGTTTGTGATGTATTATTATGACAACCATACTTGTGGAAGCGACAAATTGTGTATGAATCAAGGCCCCGTGTTGTTATTGTTACTTTAGGAAAAACGTTGTACAGGATACCAGAGGTAGCACCACCTAATGCCTTCTCTTTGGTTACCGAAAAAAAAAGCAGTAAGCTCATTTCCAAAACTGGGAATTTTTTTTTCATGATGATATGCCCTCAAGGAAAGAAGAAGACGGTGGCCACAACCTCCATACAGGGACCCTCCACACAACAACTACAGATGGACAAGGTCATGGAGGAGTATGAGTACATCTTCACCTCCCCCCAGGGGTTCCTCTACACTGTCATGTCAATCACTCCATGGATCTAACCCCAAGTGCGTCGCTACCCAATGGACCAATCTATCGACGTTCCGTTCTAGAGAACGATGAATTCAAGAGGCAGATTCAAGAGTTGTTGCAGAAAGGTCACATCCGTCCGATTTCATTGTCCTGTGGGAGCCCGATCATGTTGGTACAGAAGAAGGATGGGACTTGGAGACTCTGTATTGACTATCGAGCGTTGAACAAGATCACTGTCTGTAATAGGTACCCAATCCCATGGATTGATGACCTCTTGGACCAACTAAAGGGGGGAAATATTTCAAAAAGATCAATTTGAAGTCAGGATATCACCAGGTACCAATTGAACCCTCCGATGTGTGGAAGACTACCTTCAAAGCCAAGGAGGGCCTTTTCGAATGGTTGGTTATGCCTTTCGAATTGATGAATTATCCTCCAACCTTCATGATTTTAATGGATTACATCTTGTGGCCATTCACCAACTCATTTGTAGTGGTATACTTTGATGACATCTTGATCTTTAGCCAGAGTTGGGAAGAGCACCTCCACCACATCCGATAAGTTCTCCAAACACTACGGCAACACAAGTTATGTGCCAATTTCGAGAAATGCACTTTTGGCATGACCCACGTTCAGTATCTAGGATACATTATTGATGAATGAGGGGTGCATGTGGATCCAGCCAAGATCCAAGTCATTCAAGATTGGCCATCTCCAACCACTCTGATAGAGCTCTATGGCTTTCTACTTCTTGCCAACTTCTACTACAAGTTCGTGTTGGGATTTTATCATATCACTTGGCCCTTGAGTCAAGACACTAAGGGAGGATTGAAAGTAAAATTCTTTTGGTCTGAATCTCAATAGAAGTCATTCACTGATTTGAAAGATCGCCTCTGCTCGAAACCAGTGCTCGCATTACCAAACTTGCAACAACCATTTGAGGTCGAGACAGATGCCTCTAACTATGCTATTGGGGCAGTCCTTACTCAACACAAGAATCTAGTGGCATATCATAATGAGACACTTTCAAACACAGTCCAGAAGTATCCCACTCATGACAAAGAGATGTATTACATTGTGCAGGCCTAACGACAATGGAAGCATTACATTTTGGGGAAGGAAATGGTCATCCACACATACCACCAACCCCTGCAGTTCATACAGACCCAAGGGAAATTGCAGAATGATCGCCATCAGAAGTGGTCCACATACCTGCAACAGTTCCATTTGAACATCAAGTATAAGAAGGGCAGCACCAATAATGTTGCAGATTGCCTCAATCGACCTCCCATCATGGCGTTAACCACCATGCTCAACTCTTGTGGGCACGAGACTTCTGATTGTCCACTTCTCTACAAAAGCAACCCAGAATTCGGCCACACATACCAGAAACTCTTGGAGGGTTAGCGTGTTCCAGATTTTCACCTCCAGGATGCCCTGTTATGCCACCTGGGTCACCTTTGTGTTCCTTCAAGCAAGCGTGCCAAGATGATTTGGGAAGCACACTACAGTCAAGTTGCTGGGCATTTCGGGGTAGAGAAAACGGTGACAGTACTGCAAAAGTATTTTTATTGGCTGAATCTTCGACAAGATGTCAAGAAGTACATCAAATCATGCACTGCCTGTGCCATTTACAAACTGAAAATCAAGAAGCAAGGCCTCTATACCCCACTGCCTACCCCTAATCGACCTTGGGAATCCATCTCCATGGATTACATGTCAGGCCTTCCTTCTACTGAGCATGGAAACGACTGTGTTTTTGTGGTTGTCGACAGGTTCTCGAAGATGGCCATTATGGTGGCCTGCAAGAAGAATATCACAGCAGAAGCCACTGCTAAACTCTTCTTTAAACGAGTGTGGGTACACTTTGGGATCCCATAGTCTATCATCTCAGATCGGGACAGCAGGTTCCTCAGTACATTTTGGTCCAGTCTCTGGTCGATGCTAGACACCAAACTCACTAAGTCCATAGCCTTCCATCCTTAAACTGATGGCCAGATAGAGGTTGTCAACAGGATGATCGTACACATTCTACGCATGTACAACTCAAAGCATCCACGCACATGGGATGAGAGCCTTCCCTATGTTCAGCACAGCTACAACTGAGCTCTCCACAACTCGAATGGCCACAGCCCTTTTCAGGTGGGCTTGGGATTCCAGCCACTATGTCCCATTGATGTGGCCATGCCATTTGCATCTACTCACACAGATTCAGCTCATGTCCATTCCGAAATAGATAAGGAAAATAGCTTCATTGAGCACATCCAACATATTCGCCAGCAGGTCCACGGAATTTTGGAGAAATCAAATTCCAAGTACAAGCAACGACATGATCAACATCAGGTGCCACACAAGTTTCAGGTGGGCAACAAAGTCTAGTTGTATTTGCAATAGGAACCTCTTACCGGAGCCTATCAAAAACTCAAACCACACTGATATGGTCCTTACAACATTACCAAGGCTATGGGAGACAATGCATTTGAGCTCAGCATTCCCCCATTCCTTGGCCTGCACCCAGTGTTCAATGTGGACCGCCTTTGGCCATACTTTCCACCATTACTAGACACATCTGACATTGCAGAATATCTCACACCCATAAAGTTAAATCTATGTTGCATGGAATGAGCTGCAACTGATCGGATCATGGACATATAGATCAAGCACACTCACTAGCAAAATATCCAACTATATCGAGTTGTCAAAGCATGCCAACTCCTTCACCAAGGCAAGTGGCTCACTGGGGACCAAGTTCAGTAGAAGTTTCCTCATCTCATGGAGGAACACAACGCAATGGGTACCATTGCTTCCTAAGGGGGGAGGAATGATCCAGGTGGATTTTGGTGGCCACCCACCCAGTCCACTTGGACCCCTACCATTTTTTCTTTTAGCCTTTTAGTTTCCTTAATTGTAGCACAATTTACTATTTTTAGTAGTTTTTCGGGTGCTGAACTTCCGGAGCCGTTTTGAGGCCCTAAACGACGTTTTTTTGGGAAAACTGGGAGCAACATGGGTCCATGGACCGATGTTGCTCTTCCCAAAGTTGTATTTCTCAAATAGACCTTTCTAACAAGATATTGTGCACGTCAAATCGAGATCGTATGCCAAAGTTACGACTCCAAGAAGTTGATGTACCAATTTACCCAAACGGGGCCCACAGTTTGGTGTTTCATCTTCTAGGGTTAGGTTTTTGGATGTTTAGGGTTTTCCATTGTTTCTCAACAATAAATGAGCCTTCGAGCCTCATTGTAACACAGTTCAGAGGCATGTAGCCACCACATCTCTTCTCAGAGATAAGCTACCATCGCCCTAGCTAGTTTATTTCCATTTCTGTTTGTAAGCATATTTCAGTATTTTACAGTAATGAAATGAAGTATTATGTTTGCTACATCTCTATATGTATGGTTATATTTGTAATTTGTTGCATTCTTGTTTAAATCCGGATCATTACATGCGCTTTATATTACCCTTAGACAATAATTTGCTCAGATCTACTTAAGTGTTTGATAACTTTAATAAAAAGCATTATAATATTCGCATAATTAATGAACATTAATTGTGTTCATATAACAATTTAGATAAATTAAAGTCGTGCATCAATACATTATTATTTCATAAACCCATTATTCATCCCTGCATAAAGTGCATACATACATAACAAAAGTTAATAGATAAAACACAGGAATTTCTGCAACAATATTATTTATTGATATTCAGTTAAGCTTACAGACTCAAGGCTTTCCTGCACGCTCAGTTGTAGGTGTCCATGTACTTAGCTATGGACACTACTCTAGGCCTCTGCGCACTCAACTGCAGAGCCTTTCCCTCCTCTAAGAATTCTACTTCTGCACTAGAATTCTTCACTTGTACCCATAGACAACTTCCTTTTCTTCTTGCCTTAGACATTCCTAAGACACACCTATTTATGCAATCCCATGGTTCGCGAACCATGGGTAGATCTTCAAAATCCAACTCAAGTTACATAAAAGAAGGGCAAAACCTTTTTTGACTCTTAACTAGCTACATGCTCTGTGACCACAATTTGCGGAGACTTTACATCAAAACTTGGGCTTTTGCCCCAAAACTGACCCAGGGGACCCCATCCCAGCAGTAACAAACGAAACCACCTCCTAATAGGTGAAGGGACGCAATTGGATTGGCCGATAAAAAGGGGTAGCTAGTTATCATTTTTTAGCTCTCACTTGCATATCCAGAAAAACAACAAATTGAGGATCCAATTCAGGGGGGCTCTAGTAGCAAAAATATAGCAAGAAGAGAGTAGAAGGGCATGTGAGACACTCAGAAATTGGTAGTGGTTGACCTTTGCTAGGTCGTGTTCCCATGTTTTTTTATACTTTTCCATTGAACTAATAACCTTCTCTTCATGACCCTAGGTGATAATATGTGTAGTTGTGTTTGTAACCTTTGAGTTATGTCTAAGTTTATCTAACCTATGTGAATTTTAGCAAGTGGATGGACCACTAAGTGTTGATTGTTGAGCTGGTGAAACAATGGAATAGTGGATACCATCTCCTAAAATCATGTTCAACCCATTGGTGTGAACCCTTTCCTTATTCAAGCATTTCGATTCTAGACCATGGATCTAGCTCGGGGCTAGTCAGTTGTAAGAAATGTTACAGTGTAGTTTCCCTACCACTGGGGTGGAGAGTGGCATTCCCTCCTTCAGTTTCCATCTAAATCAATATACACAAATAATTATTCTTTGTTATGCATGTTAAACTATAGGTTATAGTATGTGTTATTATGTTTAAGATCAATGATTAACCTATGTAAGAATTTTTTATTCATTATTTAAGCATGGTTGACTAGTTAACTTGTATATCTATGGTGATTATGGGTTGTTTGAGCTAAGCGGATGCAACCTTATTAATTATTTGTAGGTTTTCTTATATGTCTCTGACTGGTGATCTAATATCATTAAAGAATACTGGTGATTTCATAAGTTTCTTATATATACATATATATATATATATATATATATATATATATATATATATATATATATATATATATATATATATATATATATATATATATATATATATATATATATATATATATATATATATATATATATATATATATATATATATATATATATATGCATGCTTGGGAAACTCACTACCATAACCATAATGGTAGATTATCTCATTAGGAGTTCAATTTATGTGTTGAGTGCATATAATAGCTCTACCTCAAGAAAGTTACGAAACTTTCTGTACGATCATGGTAAATGCGTTACTTAGATTCTTGCATGATCATGAGATTTTTTACATGAATATGCATGGTTGTTTGATATGCTTTATATAACCTATTATGGTAAGTGATTCCTATAATCTAACAATTAGTGAATATCATGGTTCATTGTCTAGTTGAAGGATGTAGACTCCCTCTTGAAAGGAGAAGGTAATCAGTTGTTATGTGATGCTTGAAGGATTCATCTTTAGTTAAGTGGAACTATCTCTTAGTTTTATTCAGCATCTGATTAATCAGTAGGGCTGATAGTATTTTCTCAAGACAATCCTTGTGATCATGTATGGTGTTGTTATATTTGAATTTACAGAATCGATATATTTATGGAATGTATAATGGCTAATTATAATCAGTAGAATGTATGGTGGTTGGATAAGGGTGTTATCTCTATAAATGGGTGTTTTGAGTAATTCCTTTCTTCTAATTCCTTTCTTCTAGGAGAACCTTTGAAAATTCCCTTGAATTATTCAAAACTTATAAGTTTAACTGTTGTAGAAGTTAGATTTCATATATGGTGTTGTATGAGTTTTGGAAAACCTTATATCTAAGGCTAGATGAATTTTGGCAGACCTTGTATTCGAGGTTGGATGGGTTTTTGTGGTTCTACACTTAGGCACACATGGACCTTACAAAATATCCAAATGTTTAAAGGTCTAGTGGATGTATGTGGGATTCTAAGAATTTTCTTAGCTTGTGTGTGTGTGGATACCTGGGAATACACCATATTTGAAAGAACCCAAATAACATGTGGAGGAAATGATTAAAGAGCTATATCAAGGATGGGGCTCAAAGGAAGAAAGAAGGATGTGTTCATAAGTCAGATTTCTTATGAGAATCTGATCAGGGGAATGCCTAGAGTTTTATGGGCGTAAGGCCCGAATTCAAATGAATCTGGATTTTGGTAAATAGCGTAATGTATCTAGGGTGGGCCCACTGTGATTGGATATCAATGCAAAGGTCAAATCAACTTAGATGGAGGATGTATCCAGAATCCAAGAAATCTGGGGGTGAAGGCATGTTGAAAATTCAAGGAACCCCTGATGTGGGTTAAGGTTAGATACTTTTGAATGCACAAAAGGACTCTATGGATCCTGGGGTGTGCGAGGTATACCAAGGTGCAAAATCTGGTGCACTTGGATTTTCCCCAGAATTGGATACAATGTGAAATTGATGATTTACACAAAGGGGTTGAACCTTGTGGGAATTGAAAATTAGGCTAACATAGCAAGCACCAAGGAGGCCTGGTAAGTCTATGTGAATGTTGTTAGGGCCTAAATCTACCTCAGGCTGAAGGAAGGTAGGTCTAGGGTAACATCAAACCACGCTTAACCTGGTAGCTAGCCCTACCAGGTGAGGATAGGTCTCTCTCCTTTTCAATCTTAGGAAAATATAGCAAATGAGGCTTG
This sequence comes from Pinus tabuliformis, assembly GCA_031772625.1. Lineage (NCBI taxonomy): Eukaryota > Viridiplantae > Streptophyta > Pinopsida > Pinales > Pinaceae > Pinus > Pinus tabuliformis. Next base: position 1,745,538,820 of record CM062820.1, on the reverse strand, counting down.
AGATGAATGATATAAAGACTAATTTTAGGCTAGGTATGTGCTCAGATTTTGATAGAATTTTATGTTGGTTTGTTGGATCAAATGTGAAAGGAAGTTTTGGGTCCGGGGAATGAACTCAGTCTTGCAGAGGTTTCTATGGGGCGAGGTAGGCAAGTGCTTTAGTACTTCAAATTAGGTGTAATGGTGAGTCTTGAGACTGGTGAAGAGTTGGGTAGGGCATGAATGTGTCATGATTCCTCTTCAAACAGTAGAAAACATGTAAAACTAATGAAACCCTAAGGTAGAGCACTACAACATCAACGATTTCCACCTTTATACTTGATTCATTTAGTTAAGCAGAAAAGAGAGAGATAATGGCACACATAAACATATGATAAATTGAATCACAAAAGGAAAAAAATACTAAGTCATATTGCCACAAGAATCCCACAAAATGTTGCAAACCCTGGTCTGTTTCCTTGCCAAACTACAGAGATGATGTACAATAGTGCTCAAAGCATTCACAAGAGTCCAACCTTTGAAAATGATTGAAAAAACACATGATATAGACCTCCAAACCACCTGTGCTATCCATCAGGGGTTGAATCCATGAGAAGAGGGGTGGTTTCAACCATATCTAATCTAGGAACACAAAAATAGGCAGTGGAATAGCTTGCCTCTAAAACCTAGGAAATTGATTCATTCAACTCCAGACCACCTACAATTGATGTATCTAACTTATCAAGTCAATTTTTATCATTTTTACATCATATTACATCAATTTACATCATGTCAGCTCATTAATTTGACCATAATAGAGAAAAAGTCAAACTAGAAGAAAACTAGGCGAAAAACAGAGTTTTTTAGCAAAATTGGCACTTTTTCATCCTGTGCGTAGTACCACTTTTTCTGTGTGTAATGCTTTTTCCTAGCTGAAATTGGAGGCCTTATCCTTCACCAAATTTGCTCCAAGTTGGCTTGTTGGAAAGGTCTATCTATCTACTTTCTATAAAAACTAGAATTTTTTTATTTGGTTCCCATTTTCCCCTCCAAAAATCAGTTCTCCCAACACTTCTTTCTGTGTGGCCAAAAAGAGGTAGAGAGGGCATTTTTGAGGAGTTTTTGACCCTTTTGGTGACCCAAAACTTGTCCAAATTTCCTAGTAATTTCTGGGTATTCATAATTTTTCATGAGGAATCTAAAAATTCAAAGTTTTCCTCCAGAGGAGGTCCCTAGAAAAAGCGAGTGCCAGGTGGCGCTACGCACCTTCAAGTAAAGCATGTGTTAAAAATTTCTATGCGTAGCGCCACTGATTCTGTGCGTAGCACCGTTTTCAGATCACATTTTGGAGGCCTTCCCGGTGTCCCAATTGGGTGAACATTATCTCGTTGGAAATATTATTGAGTCTACTTTCCAGCACAACTTTAATTTTTCAATTTGAAGTTAATTTCCCTGTCAAAAGTCAAATCTCCCAAGACTGGTCAAAATGTGCAAAATGAGGCTGCCTAAAGGCAGAGTGCTGTTGCAATCAACTTTTGAAGGTCTTCCTCAACTCCAAATTGAGCTCATAATAGCGTATTGGAAATCTCTTTGTGTCTAGTTATCATTTCACTCATCAAGAAAGTCATTTGGCCAACCAGGCTAGGAGATATCTTTATTTTCCCAAGGTCACTTCATAGGTGCATCAATTCTCCTGAGGCAACTGTATTTTTGACATTTCTCTAAAACCATGACACCTGTGTAAAAAGTGAAGGAGGTTTTTCTTCCTTGGCCTATTTTGGACAAAAATTTCTCTCACTTTCTCCAAATTAATCTTCTATTTCTCAGAAACATCATTTGAGTAAAACCTACCTCGATGTCTAGAACAAGGGATTTGTCGACATGAAGGGAAATGAAGGGGATATGGGGCTTCTAAATTCTTGAGAAAATTTTTGGAAGTAGGGAGGGATGTTAGGAAATAGGGGAAAGTGGAATTTCAAAGATTGAGTGAGGGGAAGGGGTCAAAAAGGGCAAAACACGGGCCTAGCCTAGAAAATTGCCAAATTGTAGCAAGAAACTAGGGTTTGTGGGAAAATGAGGAATTTAAGGGATATCAGTGATGGGAAGTGTTTAATAAGGTACATTAAGGATAGGGGAAGGTGTATGAACATCAGGACACAAGTTTTGTTGATGATTTGACCATCCAAGAGAAATTACCTTCAAAACCCTAGGAGAGGGAAATGAACCTTACCTAGGCACAACTGAAGCATGAACAAGGTGTAAAATGACCCATTGGAACTTGACATGATGATGAAAACCCTATGAATGATGGTACACTCAGCTGAATGGTGACATGAACCTCTTGGGAAGAATCACTAACAGTTTCATCATCCCTCTCATATGCTGAATCTGTTTCCATGCTTGCAAATGTGGAGTGTAGAATGATGAGTATGAAGAGGATTTTTTTTTTAAGTATAGAGTGACTGTTGCTTCTCTTTTGGGAATAAAAGGGTTGACTGATAGTATAAGTGAAAAGTAGGGTTTTGATGATGGCAGTAGAGTTAATAGGGTTTTGGGGAATGATAAGGTTTGAGAAATGAGAATTAGCGTTTGGGGAATAGTGGGAATTAGGTGTTAGGGTTTGGGAAAAAGGGAGCAGGATAAGTGTGAATGAGAGAGGGAAAGGGGAATAAAGTGTAAAGAAATGTAGTGAAGAGGGATGGGATATGGGAGAATTATGTAGGGGAGTAAAAACAGCAAGTATGACAAAAACTGCAAACCCTGGGCAATTTTGCAATGAAACTGTGCAGCAAATTAGGGTTTGACTTTTCACCTATCAAAACACTATCAATGATGACCGAATCTCTTTTATGGAAAATATGGAGGGTTTAATTACTTGGAGGAATGGTATTTAAATATTTTTGAGCTTGAGAAGATCGATTTGCAAGAGTTTTTGGCTTGGCAGACTAGTGCGCTATGCCAACACCCAGGTGCGCCGCGCCTAACAGGTGCGTCATGACAGTTCAAATTCCTTCACTTACTTCAAAATTTGCTAGAATTTCCTCCTCACTTCCACAGCTGATATGCAATGACTGATCACTGTATTCGAACTGTTGAAAGTGAACTTCCTCCTCCCACAAACTAGCTGTTGATTCGTCTGCAAGATTAGCTTCTGTTTGGAGAACATAATCATCATCATACTGATCAAACTGAGGCAAATCGTTAGTATAAAACACACCATCAAGCATACATGTCATATCAACAGATCTCTCTTCTCCAAGATGATCTATAAAACTATCATTATCTGATCTATGACAACTAGGATAAGAAAGAAAATGTTTTGGATCAGCCACTTGTTCTTCTTCAATCAGTGAGCCATGGTCTTGAACATCATACTCATTCCTTGTGGTGATCTTTTGCATCATCTCTTCCACTGCACTTACCAAAATGTCGAGCTTTACCTCTAAAGATGACGATTCCTCTGGATCTAAGTTCTTCCTTTCTTCTTCCTTCAACTTTGCCCTTCTGATCAGCAAATTAGCCTCTACATCTACTGCATTGTTCTACATCTCTTCAAGTGTTGCAAGGTTCCTTTCCCTCAGCTGAAACTCCATTTCTGGATCAAAGGCACCCGAGTAGTGCAAGAGAGCAGATCCAGGAGGAGGTCTTATATTAACGGGCATCGAATAATAAACTTGGTTAAATCTGGCAAAAAATTGTTGTACTGTCTCCCTTAGTGATATTTTCAACTAGTTATACTCTTCTATAATCAATAAAGGGTTCCTTCTGACCACCCACCTGTCGAGGAAAACTTTGACGAACTGCTAGAAATCTGAGATGCTCACATCAAGCAGGGTTTTGAACCAACTCTTGACTTTGCCTTGAAAAGAAAGAGAAAAACGCCTAATACTAACATCTTCTTAATCAACTTCAAAAAGGTCAAGAAAAGACTCAAAATTCAATACATGTCTCTCAGCAGTGATTTTTTTACAGTCACCATCAAATCTTGGTAGATATAGGTCATGCTTTTTAGGGAAAGCATGGGATATAGGAGGTAAAATAAGAGGCTTGTATCGATCTGAAATTTTACAAGCTATAAGGGTATGTACAGAAGGTATAAAATCAATCTTGGTCTCTTGAGGCTCATCAGTTTGAAGATGGTCATCACAAGCTTTAGAAAAAGGGTCTTGATCAAGCTCAAAGGCATGCAAATCTTTGGTATTCACAATATTCAAAGGGAAGGAATCAAATGCAGGCCGAGGATCTTTTCTCAAATACAATATACTTTGCAAAGCCTTCTCGAAATTCTCGGGAAAAGAGAAGAAATAATTTATAACAAAGAATAAAATGTATTGAATGAAATTCCAACTTGAATACTTGATCTTTCCATATTATCCTTTCATGTTTCTGCTGGTCAGGTTCATCCTCCAGTGGAGTCCTTGGATCTGATGTCGAAACTGATTTGGAGTCGCCAGGTGAATGATTTCAGCCTTGCTGTGTCTGATCGTTGTCCACCATCAACAATCAGATCTAAACTTGATACATTTTGTCGAGGAACATAAAACTACGTTCCCCAGTATGGTCGCCACTATGTTAGGGCCTAAATCTACCTCAAGCTGAAGGAAGGCAGGTCTAGGGTAACATCAAACCACGCTTAACCTGGTAGCTAGCCCTACCAGGTCGGGAGAGGGCTCTCTCCTTGTCAATCTCAGGAAAATATAGCAAATGAGGCTTGAGATGACTGATATAAAGACTAATTTTAGGCTAGGTATATGCTCAGAGGAGTTTGATTGAATTTTATGTTGGTTTGCTGGATCAAATGTGAAAGGCAGTTTTGGGTCCGGGGAATGAACTCAGTCTTGCAGAGGTTTCTATGGGGTGAGGTAGGCAAGTGCTTTAGTACTTCAGATTAGGTGTAATGGTGAGTCTCGAGACTGGTGAGGAGTTGGAGAGGGCATGAATGTGTCATGAGTCTTCTTCAAACAGTAGAAAACATCTAAAACTAATGAAACCCTAAGGTAGATCACTGCAACATCAATGATTTCCACCTTTATACTTGATTCATTTAGTTAAGCAGAAAAGAGAGAGATAATGGCACACATAAACATATGATAACTTGAATCACAGAAGGAAAAACAATATTAAGTCACCTTGCCACAAGAATCCCACAAAATGCTGCAAACCCTGGTCTATTTCCTTGCCAAACTGCAGAGATGATGTACAATAGTGCTCAAAGCATTCACAAGAGTCTAACCTTTGAAAATTACTGAAAAAACACATGATATAGACCTCCAAACCACATGTGCTATCCATCAGGGGTTGGATCCATGATAAGAGGGGTGGTTTCAACCATATCTAAACTAGGAACACAAAAATAGGCAGTGGAATAGCTTGCCTCTAAAACCTAGGAAACTGATTCATTCAACTCCAAACCACCTACAACTGATGTATCTAACTTATCAAGTCAATTTTTATCATTTTTACATCATATTAAATCAATTTACATCATTTCAGCTCATGAATTTTACCATAAGAGAGAAAAATTCAAACTAGAAGAAAACTAGGCGAAAAACAGAGTTTTTTAGCAAAATTGGCACTTTTTCATCCTTTGCGTAGCGCCACTTTTTCTGTGCGTAGCGCTTTTTCCCAGCTGAATTTGGAGGCCTTCCCCTTCACCAAATTTGCTCAAAGTTTTCTTTTTGGAACTTTATGTCTCTCTAATTTTCATGACAAGTGGAATTTTTGAATTTGGTGTCCATTTTCCACTCCAAAAATCAGTTCTCCCAACATTGCTTCCTGTGTGGCCAAAAAGTGGCAGAGAGGGTATTTTTGAGGTGTTTTTGACCCTTTTGGTGACCCAAAACTTGTCCAAATTTCCTAGTAATTTCTGGGTATTCATAATTTTCATGAGGAATCCAAAAATGCAAAGTTTTTGTCCCTAGAAAAAGTGAGCACCAGGTGGCACTACGCACCTACCAGAAAAGCCTGTGTTAAAAATTTCTATGCGTAGCACCACTGATTCTATGTGTAGCGCCATTTTCAGATCACGTTTTGGAGGCCTTTCTGGTGTCAAAATTGAGTGCACGATAGCTTTTTGGAAAGCTTATGAAGTCTACTTTCCAACACGACTTGAATTTTTCAATTTGGAGTTCATTTTCCCTATCAAAAATCAAATCTCCCAAGACTGGTCAAAATGTGCAAAATGAGGCTGCCTAAAGGCAGAGTGCTGTTGGAGTCAACTTTTGAAGGTCTTCCTCAACTCCAAATTGAGATCATGATAACTCATTGGAAATATCTTTGTGTCGATTTATCATTTCACTCATCAAGCAAGTCATTTGGCCAACCAAGCTAGGAGAAATCTTTATTTTCCCAAGGTAACTTCAGAGGTGCATCAATTCTCCTGAGGCAACTGTATTTTTTACATTTCTCTAAAACCATGACACCTGTATAAAACATGAAGGAGTTTTTTTTTCCTTGGCCTATTTTTGACAAAAAAATCTCTGAATTTTTCCAAATTCATCTTTTATTTCTCATAAACATCATTTGAGTAAAACCTACCCCGATGTGTGGAACAGGGGATTTGTCGACATGAAGGGAAATGAAGGGGATAAGGGGCTTCTAAATTCTTGAGGATATTTTTGGAAGTAGGGAGGGATGTTAGGAAACAAGGAAAAGTGGAATGTCAAATATTGAGTGAGGGGAAGGGGTCAAAAAGCGCAAAACACAGGCCTAACCTAGAAAATTGCCAAATTGTAGCAAGACACTAGGGTTTGTGGGAAAATGAGGAATTTAAGGGATATCAATGATGGGAAGTGTTTAATAAAGTACATTAAGTATAGGGGAACGTGTATGAACATCAGGAAACAAGTTTTGGTGATGATTTGACCATCCAAGAGAAATTACCTTCAAAAACCTAGGAGAGGGAACTAAACCTTACCTAGGCACAACTGAATCATGAACAAGGTGTAAAATGACCCATTGGAACCTGACATGATGATGAAAACCCTTTGAATGATGGTACACTCAGCTGAATGGTGACATAAACCTCTTGGGAAGAATCACTGGTAGTTTCATCATCCTTCTCATATGCTGAATCTGTTTCCATGCTTGCAAATGTAGAGTGTAGAATGATGAGTATGAAGAGATTTTTTTTTTTAAGTATAGGGTGATTGTTGTTTCTCTTTTGGGGACAAAAGGGTTGACTGATAATATAAGTGCAAAGGAGGGTTTTGATGATGGCAATAGACTTAATAGGGTTTTAGGGAATGACAGGGTTTGAGAAATGAGAATTAGGGTTTGGGGAATAGTGGGAATTAGGTGTTAGAGTTTGGGAAAAAGGGAGCAAGATAAGTGTGAATGAGAGAGGGAAAGGGGAATAAAATGTAAAGAAATGTAGTGAAGAGGGATGGGATATGGGAGAATTATGTAGGGGAGTAAAAACAACAAGTATGACAAAAACTGCAAACCCTAGGCAATTTTGCAATGAAATTGTGCAGCAAATTAAGGTTTGACTTTTCACCTATCAAAACACTATCAATGATGACCAAATATCTTTTATGGAAAATATGGAGGGTTTAATTACTTGGAGGAATGGTATTTAAAGATTTTTGCGCTTGAGAAGATCTATTTGCAAGAGTTTTTGGCTTGGCAGACTGGTGTGCCACACCAACACCTAGGTGCGTTGCGCCTAACAAGTGCGTCGCGCCAGTTCAAGTTCCTTTTTAAATTCTGCGCCGGGTGCATCGTTCCAAGTAGGTGTGTCGCGCCTATGCCCAGGTGTGCCACGCCAAGAGAAAAATCTAAACTCTGAAGTGATTTCCCTTATTTCTCCTCAAAAATACGATTTTCTCTTGTTCTCTCTATCTTTGAGCAAAAATGAAGTCGTTAACACAAGGAACACTTTATATACCTTTTGACTTTAATTTTTTCATTTAGAAAACCCACTTTCTAAAGTGTTCTTTTTCACTTTGTTCTTTAAAAACTCTGTTTTGTAGTTTGGCTCTCTTTTTTACATTTGATGGACTAATGCTTGGATTTTCTTGTCTCTTTTGCAGGAGCTGGAGTGCAGGAGTTTGGCAAGGTGACCCAGGGCTGTAGATGGTGCTTATTACATATAGGAAAATTAAAATTACATGAAATTTTATACATAGAACATAAAAACTCTGTTTTTCCTCAAAACAGGGTTTTGAGGAAAAATTCAATTACTGAGTATATCATTATTGAAATTTTGATGCTGAGACCTTATTAGACCTCCTCATGTGCCTGCTGACCATTATTGAGCTTTTACATGACTATGGTGACAAACCCTAGACCTAATGCAACTTGAAACCCTAAAATGACTTCTGCAAATGAAATGAAATAAAAATGACAGCAGATGACTTGTGCATGTGAAAATAGGCTAGTAGATGAAAGGCATGAGGGAAATTGACAAAGAACCACTACCATCAGATGATCCATGACCTAATGGAGTGTAGTTGATCGGATGAGACACCTAATATGCATGCAAAAAGAGAAATTTTGATCACTGATGGAGGGATGAAGATATCGACACTAACAAATTCCACGTAGATGTTGTGAGTGATTTGACATCATTCAGGGTGTTGTGGGTCACACCTGGGTACCACATGGTAGAACCCTAATGATGTGGAGTCATGCCTTATAATTGTGGTAGTACTGACACATGGTAGGTCAAATGTTTTCATGATGTAGAATCCATGATGGCAAATATAACTATATGTATGCTTGTGGGCCTCGTGACATGTCATGCAAAGGGAGAAATATGGGATTCGAGAAATTTGGGGTGTGAGGAATATTACACTATGAAAAAGGTTGTCTACCCCATATATGCATTCAAGACCAGATACAAAGGGAAAAGTACAAAGGGACCAAGCCCTGTGGGACACATTAGCTTGTTCCAAGGTGGCATGTGCTAAGGGTACATAGTGGGTCCGCATGGATGCCATGTAGTGGTCATTGTTGACATGGCAAGATACAATTGGCCCACATTTAAATGGGCATAACTTTCAATTTGAGGGTCGTATTGAGATAAAATTTATATCGTCAAAAATATCTCTAATTAGCCCCGGTATTACTATTGCAATAAGAGTATTGCAACTCCCAAGGCTACCAACTTTAATTATCAACCCGAGGTTCATGCAAACTTAAGAGGTGGCAATGCTATATGCACAGTAGGCTAAGCTCTACTCAAATCACTATGTGGTAATGGACAAAACCAAGTTATATAGAAACCACTCTATCAATTGAATTTATATTTTCAAGAAAAATATATTACATTAAAGGAAATTTTTAATCTACTTGCAGAAATGGAAATGTTAATCTATTTTCAAAAATGAAAATGTTAAGTTTTAATTTGTAGAAATGTAAATGTTAACCTACTTTCTCAAATGTACATGCTAACCTACTTGCCAAAATGTAAATGCTACTCTACTTGTAGAATGTAGAAATTAATCTATTTCAAAAATGTAAATGTTTCATTAAAAGGAAACCTAGTCCATGCACAAAATATAACAATGCTTGAAATAGAAGCCTTGGCTTAGGAAGCATAAAATAGAGAAATCAATTCTAATCTACTTTGCATAAATTAAAGAGCATGAAATAAAAATTTAATTATTTCATTCAAGAGATATTACATCCTAGAAACATAGATCATTAAGTGCTTCATAAAGTAATCATGAAAATCATCACTATGTTATTCAATTCATGAACCTATCTACTAACCCTGATTGTCAAAAAAGTGTTGTATTGATAGAAAAGTAAGTCCTAAGTGGTCTCTAGTCTTCCTTAATCATGGTTTTACAAGCTAAGAGACATTATTTAGGGCTAGGAGGAAAAAATCAAACTTTAAGGACAATTTTGGTCAAGTTTGGAGGGCTTCTACATGGTGCTACAAGATGCTACAGGATTGCTACAAGATTGCCCTATTTTTATATAGGATTGAATCCGTGGGAATTGTTGGCACCAAGAAGGTGTTCTGAAGGTGGGAGATGGTAATGGAAGGTAGAATAAGGTTTTATGAGGCCCTTTCCAAGCTTAGTACCCTTCAGGGGCCCATCTTGCACAAGGAACAGTGCACACGGTGGCCTTCAACAAACCAGAAATGTACTCTCAGTGAACAGTGTTTTGAAGGAGTTGTTGAGGTAGAAGGGAAGGATTTGGAGGTAGGGGGAGAAGTTTAAATTACAGTGCTAACCCTAGAAATCAATAGTAGTACCTGCACACCATAAAAGTTATGAAATATTTCCAACCAACTAGAGCATGTTAACAGTGCAAATTGTAGAAATTTGAAATGACAAAGAAAGGATGAGTTGAATTTTATTTGAGATAGGAATACTACATTAAAAGGAAACCTATATTGTATTTTTCATGAGATATACATCCACAAGAGATTATGCTTCCTATGCTTAAAGAAAATTGTTAAACCAATCACTAATTTGTAGAAAACAGAGATGAAAAAAGAAGACTAATATGAGATCTAACGACTGCAAAAGAAAGTAACTATATATTTTTGGCTTGCCAACACAATGTCTCTAACCACACTTCCCACAAGAGAGGTGATTGATAGACCTGCACAAGAAATTTTTCATAAACAAATTGTTGGAGAGGTAAATCCCCTCTATGGATAGAGGCGATCCCTACTAGCCCAGAACGGGTCTAGCAACAATCAGTCAATGCTACCATGCAAGTTCCTAATTGCAAATAAAAGGTAGGCAATGAAAACGTACTTGGATTCCAACGCTAATGTTTGATGAAGAGACGTCGCCCTCGCTCCTTCGCTTTGGCCGGTCAGAATCCTCCACGATCCTCGTGAATAGACACCTGCACACACAAAGAGAAACACAAACACAAGCGTGAAATCTAATAAATGCAATTATACATCAGTCAGAAAGGACATAACTCACATTAACCATTACAAAGACAAATGAGAGTGGAACCATAATAGTAGTCATCTATTATTAATAAAAAATAGAGAGGAGTACAACCAAGGTTCTGACGTCGAATCCTTCTCAAGAGGGTCCAGCCAGCAAGTCTCTTAAGCATTCACCCTTGGAGGTAGATCTCCCAAGACAAAAACTCTCTCTCACACAAGTTTACACAAGAAAGCAACACTTCACAACCTTCCTTAAGCTCTCTAGCAATCCCACACTTGTCACACCAACTACCTATCAAATTCACACACTAGCAGCAGCACTCTAAGCACTATCAATTCCACACTGTCCAAAACTAGCTGCTCATGGGAATGGTAGAGGCTTAAATAGGAGAAGGAGTCTCCATGAATGGTGGGAGGATGAGCTTATCTCCAAGGAAGGTGGCTCAAATGACGAAACAGACATGCCAGAGAAGGGAAGGCGATATTTACAAGGCCAACAACCAGCTCTAGAGTCATCTGGAAGGCCGGCTGTTAGAACAAACTCGCCCAAACTGGATCAGCGCAAGTCCATAACTGCACTAGAGCGCTGACATCGCAGCTGAATAACAAAGAAGGTCATGTCAGCGCGATCAGATATGAATAACAGACGCGCTGGCTCATGAAATTCGATCAGCGCGGGAAACACGTGTGCTTCCGCGCTGGCAGCGCATTCGGTCTGTTATGGAGCGCCCATCAGCGCGGTTATTTTGACAAAAGTCGCGCTGATAATAAAACTTTGGCAAAGTGGGTCATTTGGCAACATTAGAGAGCATGAGCATGATTAATTTGAACTCATGACACAGTAGGGAGACTGACAGGGAGACAGTGACAAATTACTGTGTAACAGATGCCCCCTAAAGCATGAAGCCTGAGAGAGTGGGAGGGGTGAAATGCTTTACAAAACTCGCTGAACTGGAACACCACCAGGAAGAATCTGCACGTATGTACAACTGATATCTCTATTACATGTAGTCTAGGCATGGGCGCAGCCATCCAAAAGACATACGAAGAAGGTCTGTGGTATGGACGCAGCCACCCAGCTGAAGAGACCATGATGATAATAAGGTATGGTCGCAGCCATCCCAAAAGACTCAGGTATGGGCGTAGCCATCCATCAATGAGTCATGTAATAATAATCCACAAAATCGCAACCTGGTTTGCAACAGACAAAAACCAGGGTCTTGCACTCCAACCCGACCCGAACAAAGTACAAGTCCAAGCATGTGAATACATGAGCTGAAGTCGAACATGCATGAACATCGTCTGATTACCAGCCAATAATGAAAACTATTAACAGACGTGAGAGGTACCACCAATAATGACAATGGTCCCCAAGGTACTTATAGGTACAATCCACGACGTGTGAATCAATGAGCTGGTGTCGAACACCCGCAGAATCATTCGATCGGAGGCCAATGATGAAAACCTCACGTCGAACACGAAGAACCTGCCATTGAAGCATGCAGGCTCTAAGGCACCTGAAGGGAGTCTCTAAGTCACCTTCCTGGATAATGAGCTGAAGTCGACAGGAAGTAACCTTGATCGAAGGTGGGCCATAATTCTTCCCACATCATCAACTCGAGACAGAGAAGGATAAGATATTTTGTGTGAGGTATCAGAGGGAGGTTGTATGTTTGCAGAGGTCAAATTCTCTTGAACATATCGGCGGCATGACAGTGGATTTGGCAGTATTTGACGTCAAATGAGCAGAGGTCATGGTGACGGGGCAATGAGCAGATGAGAGGCCAAATAGGATAACCCAAACCCACAGAGGCTAGTGTAAAACAAGATGAGAAATGCCCACCCAGACACGAATGCAAACTAGTGCCATGTTCAAGAGCGACATACTGCCGACACGACGATTATTACAGTTCCATTTTCCCCACCATTTCTGGCAGGTACCCCGATTATTTTTGGACGAAAAGCTTGACGGGGATAACATATGCTTGGAAAGCGTCATTTCGACGGTATCCAATGTCATTAAGTTTTAACGAGTCTGACAAAGGAAGAACTCGGCGTCTTTTCCTGTTTAGAGAGTCTGAAAAGACAGTGGAAAAGAAAACTCCAGGGTGGTCCTTTTTCGTAAAGTTGTGTCTCTCGAGCCCGAAAAAGTATAAAACAATGCTCGAAAGAACCGCCTGACCAGTATGATCGAGGATTACTTTTCGTAAGTAGTGACTTTGACCCGAAAAAGTAGAAAAGCGGTCAGAAGTACGTCATTTTGGAGCCAATAACGAGTTCGAAACGACAAACACCCGACAATCTTTTTAGTTTAAACGGTCGAAAAAAGAGCTTTAAAGGCGACCGCCTCTCGTTCCTTTTAACAAGCCGAGAGGGGGCTCGGCCATCTTTTCTTGCTTTACGTTGAAAAAGAGCTTAAAGACGACGCTATGGGACCAAGTGTGTATAGGACCGTCGTGACCCCACCGGTATGAGAATCTGCACAAGAAACACCGCACGCGTAAACCTATTCGAGATAACATGTACCACATGCATAAAAACATAGCAGAATGACATTGGCACTAAGCACATGGTAAAAAACATGACAAAAACCCACATTTATGAAAAATGATAGTTAATTATAAAATTTTTACCATAAATAGGGGGGTAAAAGGAGGTTTTTACCATTGTTACCATTTTGAGCCGTGGAGGACGTTGTGGAGCTGCGAGGTTGACGAACCAAATTCCATCCCGTGCGGACATCAACCACCCTGCAATCTGCTCCAGGTAGGTTCTCCTTCTCTTGCGCTTCATTTTGAGTCATTTTAGCCGCATTTCCACGGTGGGAAGTGGTAGTTTGGGCTAATTTTGTGAACTTCAATTCGCTCTCTGTCAGCACGGATTTCCTCATCGGGTCCGCGCTGATCGAATAATTTTTACACATACCACCCCCGGATCAGCGCGGAAAACACGTGTGCTTCCGCGCTGACCGAAGGAAAAAAACAAAGGGTGCCATTATCAACGCGACTGTTTTAAAAACAGTCGCGCTGACGCTGCGAAACTAAATTTTTAACAATTTGAACGTATAAATTTCAACGGTCAGGGCTCTAATGATTTTTTGTGGCCATGCAGGACACAATGGCATTTGTTTGGCAAGATCGAGCTCATGATAATGAGGATATAACGACATTTGCCGATGCTGGGTGCCGTAATGCAATGCGGGCATGCAGGTTGCTCAAATTCTTCCTCACTCCGCGCCTGCGAGCACAACCTGATCTTCTCGAGTTCCTAATCAGAGCCTGGAATCTTGTTGATGGGAAGTTTGTGATTCGAGGCCATGATATCGAGTTCGATTACACGGATATCTATTTTTTGACTGGGTTATCACGTCGAGGTGAGATGCCCATTCTGGAGGGGCAGCGACCCAGTGGTGAAACCCTAGATATGCTGATGGCTCAGGTGTGCCCACGGGCACGCAAAACGCGGAGTGGGAAGGTAGCTATTCCGACGGTGGAGGACATCGTCCTTCGAACCATACTCTTCATGGTGACCCGGGCAGCGGGCTGCTTGGCCAATCACGAGGCTTTGAAGACCCATCTTCTATTAGCTCTCAAGTGTTTACATCCCACCATATTCAACTGGGCAGCAGCAGTAACAACCAGTATGAAGAGACATCTGAGCAACTGCCGACGTGGTGAGTTGAAGCAGTTCGGTTATGGGTTGCTTTTACTCCCGCTCATGCTGGAGCAGGTACCGGCCTTACAGCTACAGGACATGGTCGTGGATCCACCCAGAGGTCCCCGGGAGACGAGGGCTAGTCAATGGGGCCATGTCATGCCGCGAGGAGGTGGCAGCCGCCCAGTGGCATGGGGAGTATATTTCTGAGAGTGGCTGGATCGGCAAGTTATTTTTGTGGAGGACTGGCCATATGCTGGCATAAACTTCCGTGGAGATCCAAACATGCCACTGCCTGCGGGAGAGCATTGGGACGATGGTGGTAAACCACTTGATCTCTTTTTAATTTTTAATTTTTGTAATGTTTTTTAATTTTTCATGTACATGTCTTTACAATGAATGCTATGGTATGTAGATGTAGGACCGACGAGACCCCTCGGTCTGGCCCCATAGGCGCGGAGAGAGGCACAAGGCACTAGAGCCCTGGCCCTGGCTCCTCCAGGAGTCGATACGATGGAGACTGTGATACAGAACCTCGAGGGCTTACTGGCGGGGATTCCAGATCACCAGGGGATAGAGGAGGTCCCCATAGCATTTTAGATCCATACAGTGGGGGTAGAACCCAGGATGCACTGCCTTTTGAGGCGGGTGGCACGGGCAGCTGATGAGCCCCAAAAATGGACAATTATTTGGGCTCATTCAACCTCCTAAGTTGACTTAATCCACCATTCTCGTTGGTTTATTGCATGTTTTTGATTATTTTTATGTTAATAGAGTGAATTTGGTTAGTCATTATGCCAACAAGTCTAATGGGTGCTTTGTGTAGCCTTTTTGGTCCACTTGGAGACAAAATTGAAGGTCTTAATGAGCACTTGGCAGCCAAATTCGTGGGAGAACAAGCTAGAGGATTTGTAGGAAGGTGTCCCCCTCATTTATGGGCCCTTACCTCGAATTCTCCACCATCAGCTCGGAGTTCAAAGGCCACCAAATCAATGAGCACAAGGGCAGCCAAGCAAGTCAAGTAGGACTGCTGTTAACTACAAGTCTTGGGCAGCCAAGTCCCTAAAGTTTAGGAGGACTGTTGGGTCCTCAAATTGTATAAATAAGAAGGCTTAGGGCCTCATTTTGGTTAGCCAGTTAGTCATTTTGTTAGCCAGTGGATGTTAGCTAGTTAGCCAGTAGATAGTAGCTAGTAGTTAGTCATTTCATAGCCTTGTTGTAGTCATTTTGTAATTCGATTTGTAGGCAATAGATTAGCTTTGCTTTCAGCTCATTCTCAAGCTCTCCTTGTGGACAGTTTTGATGTAACTCTTCATTCTTGATTAATAAAGATGAATCCAGCTTTGCACCAGCTCTAAATCTCTCTTGGGAGGCTGTAGCTCTTGGGGTTGGGCCCATCTCAAGCGCCCAGTACCTCCCTTGTTTATCTTTATGTGTGTTCGCTGCATTCTTAAAATAAAGTCTGCTCTTTAGATTTAATTCGTGCTTTGTTACTTAGGTTGCTTTTGATGGTTGAAGTAGCTTTTTATGTTTAGGATGGATTGGTAGGAGTTAGTCATGCGTTTATATCTCTTTGATAATGTTTTGTTCACATGATGTACGTGATTCTTGTCATGAATAAGGTTGTTGTTCACTGATCTCATTAAACTGTTAGATAGATCATCTAATATTTTGATTGTATGCAAGACGTAGTTGGTTTGATCAGGTAAACACTATGCATGGCACCTTCATCACCTCCTCGTTCATCTGAGCCTCGTCCAGATCAGCTCCTCCATCACCAAGTCTGCTTCCTCATCTCCCATCTGCTCTTTTGCCACGTAACCCTACCTTCTTGCCTTTCCATTGCCTAAACCTTCTTTGATGCAAGCTAGACTTCCACACCCTCTCATCACCTCATCCCTCAGTCATTGGGTCATTCCAGGCCCCTACCCTACCTCCCTACCCATTCATGCATTCTCTCCCACTCACCTATCAGTCAAAAACCCAATCACGAAACATCCTGTAGAAGAATTACAGAACTTCCTGTAGAAACCCCTACAGACTTCCTGTAGAAGTTCATAAACACGGTTGCATGGCATCCTAACTTTGTGAAACTCTCTGAAAGGATGATAGGGATCCCTTAGACCCTCTCCGAGTCTTCCCAACCTTTTCCAAGCATTTCTCCTCCTTGATCCACCCCTGCACAGTGAAAAGCCAGTTAAAAGCATATGCATGATAATTCTAATAACTTAAACAAAAATACAAAAAGATGTTTTCTTCAGATAGCGATAACTTAGACACATGCATTTTACCTTCTTAGAAGTAATGGCATCTCTTTCGGTAGTTTGCATGCTCTCCTTTGCATCGGTAGGACTAGCTGGTAGAATTAGGGTTTGTGTTTCTTTTTGGCTTTCAGTTTCTTTCCGCAAGTAGATTAGCTTCCTTTGAGTTAGCTTTCATCCATCAGTTAAAAAGCTTCTTCTAAGAGCTCATAGAATTTGGCTTGAGCCCCTAGCGGACTTGTGCCAGCTGACCAAGTGACAGCTACGGCAAGAGCTAGTACTTGTGCATACAGCACCGTCGCTTCCAAGTTTGTTACGAACTACCGGGTTGATAAAATTAGAGAAGGAAGCTCCAGGAGTTGTAGCATTATTGCTACAATACTGGAGCCCACCAGCAGCTATAGCATACAGAGAGCATAACCCACCACACTAGACATCTAGGTCTTATTTCCTACTGATGTTTTTTGAGTGACATGTGTCTCAGATGTACTGAGAACACAGGCCTTATCTAGACATATACACTTATTTTTTAGCGCCTTGGTGTGCCACATGATATATATATATATATATATATATATATAGATATATATATATATATATATATATATATATATATACCGATTTTGGATGGGATCTTTTACATGTGATGATGTTTTTATATGCTAACACAAATGTCTAACACAAATGTAATCTAATGTATCAGTTAACATACGACCCACATATTTTAATTTTTACGCAAGCGTAAAAGCACACACGACAACACACATGCAAACTATGCTTGGAAAAGGATTTTATATATACACATGCTTATCCTATGGTCTTATTATGTTTTCTATGTCTTCTTGTATAATGTTTATCTGTTACGCAAATGTCTGTCTAATACATGGTTTTCCAATGCATCAGTTAATGTGTTTAATCGTCTCGGAATATGTTGATATGTGATGTAATCAAAATTCCTTTCTAACAATCTTACACGTAAATACAACCTTAGAATGCGTTGGTCTCTGACGGAATAACGCCCGTTGAGTTGATGGACGACAAGTTGAGAATCCAGGTTCACCATCAATGCACGAATGCCGAGATCAACTGCTTCGGCTAATAACTCAATTACAGCATTGTATTCGGCAACATTGTTAGTGGTACGACCCAAGCACACAGCTTGAAGATCTAGCAACTCCCCATGAGGATCATAGATTGCCCACGCCGCAGAAGACAAATTGCAAGTGCTACGGCAGGCACCATCAGCGAAACCAACATAAGGTGCACTAGACATCTGCACAAGAAGCAGAAAACACAATAAGAGGTAAGCACGCCTTCACACCAAAGCAAAATGTGAAATCATACACACATAACACACTTGCTAAAAAGACACGTATGTACAAGCTAGGTGCACGAAATCATGCATTACATTTTTTCAAATAAAGCCCGTTACGGGGCTTATCGAGAGGATTTCCTTCGTAGTCAATCAGCTCATATGCCCCCTTCTGCAAAACTTTCTTCACAATATAGGGGCCTAGCCACATGGATTCGAGTTTGCCTGCCCCTAGCTTATCCTTAGCTTGATCATAGAGCAGTACAAGATCTCCCTCAACAAAGGAACGAGGTTGGATGGTATTGTCGAAGTGAGCCTTAACTTTCTTCTTTTGTGCTTCAATAGCTAGAGAAGCTAAGCGACGGGTCTCGTCTAGCCGTTCTAAATAAAGAAGTCGTTCCTCCACCGGAGTGGTGTTGGGAAGCAACTCGATAGCTAACTTTAACGAAGGAATCTCACACTCAATAGGAAGGGTGGCCTCCAGTCCATAAACTAGCTGAAAAGGGGTGAAACCAGTGGCGTCCTTCACAGAGGTCCGGTAGGCCCACAAGGCGGGGAACAACATCAGATGCCAATTAGACTTCTGTGTACCAACGGTACGTTGGAGCATTGTGATCAAAACTTTCTTCACAGCTTCAACTTGGCCATTGGATTGAGGGTAGTACGGCGTCGAACTATCTTGACGCAAACCTAGTTGGGTCGTTAGTTCTGTCATCATGTGATTACGGAAATGTTTTCCGTGGTCTGTGACGATAGCCTGAGGGACTCCAAACCGAGTAATGACATGATTAAACAAAAACTACGCCGCTGTGTGACCGTCTTCATTCAATGTAGGCATCGCTTCGGCCCATTTGGTGAAATAATCCACGGCAATGATGATATACCCATGCCCCCCGGCCGAACGAGGGTTACAGGATGTATAATTGATGCCCCATTTGGCAAACGGACCTACGGTAACAACAGGGTGCAGTGGTGCAGGAGGTGCACGCATTTTCCGGTGGTAGATCTGGCATTCATGGCATGAACGGACGGCAAGGATGCAATCCTTGAAGATAGAAGGCCAGAAATAACCAGCACGGAGGATTTTCTGAGCGGTGGCATATCCGGACATGTGGCCGCCACAAGCACCGGAGTGGCAGTCATTCAACACCCGCTCAGCCTCC
The DNA here is from genome assembly GCA_031772625.1 of Pinus tabuliformis. NCBI lineage: Eukaryota > Viridiplantae > Streptophyta > Pinopsida > Pinales > Pinaceae > Pinus > Pinus tabuliformis. Next base: position 1,745,519,584 of record CM062820.1, on the reverse strand, counting down.
TCGAGAGTCAAACATCGACGGAGAACAGAATCAGCGCCGAGGCGGTACAGGGTATCGCCAATAATGCGATAGGGTTGAGATTGATGACGAATCCTTCGTCGAGCATCTTTCGATACATTGGGACGGAAGGAAGACGTCTGCAAGTATACTATGATGTCCCCATACCAAGGGTCGAGGGTGCTGATTAGAAACAATGTTTCGTCCGGGATATGCTCTTCCGAAAGAGAGGGTGCAGAAGGAGATGGCAAAGAACAGAGCAATTCAGCAAAGACCAAAGACTTCTTAGACTTGGCAGCAGTAAATTCCAAGTCAAACTCTTGGAGGATTATGATCCATTTCGAGTATTTTCCCCCCAACAACTGACGCGACAAAATGTACGTCATTGGGTTGCAGTCAGAAATCACGGTCGTGGTGCGCAACAGGATATAATGCCGAAAACGTTGGATGGCGCAGACAGCAGCCAATGCCAACTTCTCGACGTAAGCATAGCGAGTTTCCGTATCCAAAAGGTTGCGGCTAAGGTAATAGATAATGTGCTCATTGCCGTCATCGTCATCCTGCACTAGAACCATGCCGATAGTGGTATCGGCGGCAGCCAGATAGAGAGTGTAATCACGGTGGTAGTTCGGAGGCCTTAATAATGGAGCCGAGACAAGGAGGCCCTTGAGTCACTCGAAAGACTCCTGAGCGATAGCATCCCAATGAAAGGGTGTGTCTCGCTTCAATAACCGTGTGAAACCCTTAGCCACCTCGGCATAATTCGGAATGAATCATCTAAGGAAATTTGCTTTGCCCTGCAAGCTCTGCAACTGTTGCAAAGAAGCAGGGGGAGGAAGATTCAGGATGGCCTCGACTTTGAGGGGATCCAGACGGATGCCTTCTCGGGAGACGATAAACCCGAGTAGTCGGCCCGATTCAACGCAGAAGACACACTTATGAGGATTGAGCCTAATACGGTAGTGTCGACAGCGGAGAAAAATTCTGCAAAGATGGGAGGGATGGTCCTGACGCTTGGCTGAATGAGCTGGGAGGTCATCCAGGTACGACTGTACAATGTGACGAATGTCATGAAAGGCATAGGACATTGCACGTTGAAATGTAGCGCCGGCATTCTTTAGACCGAAAGGGAGCTTCTTATAGGAAAAATTTCTCCAAGGACAGATAAAAGTCGTCTTATGTTGATCAGCGGGGGCAATGTTGATCTGGTTATATCCAGAGAAGCTATCCATAAACGAGTAAATTTTGCTTCCTACACACTCATCGATAAGCTGATCGATGAAGGGTGTAGGGAAGTTATCCTTAGGACAGGCACGATTGATATCGCGGTAATCAACACAGACTCGGATAGTGCCCTGCTTTTTGTTCACAGGGACTATATTAGAAACCCAATCCGTCAGTGGAATGGGGTAAATGAAACCAGCCTTGAGAAGCTTTTCGACTTCTGCTTTGATAGCTGTGGCCTTTCGGGGGTGCACAGGGCGTAAGCGCTGACGAACAGGCTTAGCACCTGGATACGTAGGTATCTCGTGCACCACTATACTAGGGTCGATGCCGGGCATTTCTTCATAGGACCAAGCAAAGACATCACGAAATTCGCGAAATAAGTTAGTGTAGAGTTGAACTTCCTCTGGAGTGCAAGTGACTCTGATATGAATGTGCTCGACAATCCCTGGTTTCACAGAGATTTCGATAGGTTGGGTTTGCGTAATGTTCCCCATATTGCCCTCAGAAAATACTTGGTAAATTTGAATAGGCGTTTGGAGGGTCGAGGATGGGATACACTGAGCAAACCGCTCGAGACATGCGATCATTTCTTGATGGGCAGGGAGAAAGGAAGAGCGGTGGTGATGATCTGACCAAGGGAGCTCTTTGAGAGACATAGTCTCTATGATGGCTTCATCGGAAGGAAATATTTCCTTTAATGGATCCGACGTAGCATCATCTCCAAGCTAAGGGAAATGAACATAGGAATCGGGAACACTGCTTGAAAGAGCAGGTTCGGGAGGTGGAGCCGATGTAGCAACGATTTCGATGTAGTTGAGCTCGGTAGGACTCAACGGCATCATATCACCCCAGGAGTCTATCTGATTAGCGGGAGGAAGGACCCACAGATCAGAACATACGGAGATCATGTTAATAGGGGCGAGATTCGAAGGTGGGAGGGGAAAGACTCCCATTAAAGTGGGATCTTTGAAAATTCCGGCACCCACGCTCTCGAATGACTTATAGGTATGCTCCACAAACGGCACATTACCTTCGGAAGAAGAGGCGAAGAAGGAGAGCTGGTCCACCATGACAATCTTTCCCTGGTGAGGGAAACGAATGACACGGAAAAGAGAGGAGGCCACGTCTTGCATGGCATATGTCCAGCTACGTCCGAGGAGGAGGTTGTAGGTAAGATTTGCGTCGACAACTTCGACCTCCACTTCTACCATCTTCCCTTCCAAAGAGATGGGCAAGCATTGGAGGATACTGTAAGGACGAGACTCTCTTCCATCAAAGGCTTCTAACGTCGTAGGAGACTGACTCAACATAGGAGAACCAATAGCCTTCCAGCAAGCAACAGACATGATGCAAGTTGAGGCACCTTCATCAATGACTGTACGATGAATCGTTTTGCCACTGATGATGACCTGTATAAGGAAAGCGACTTGGTGAGGCAGTCTCGACGTAAAACCTTCGAGATCGAAAGAAATCAAATCTGAATCCACCGGGTCTATGCCACCGATAGCTGATAGCAAGGACTTCCTCTGGGAGGGGCAGCTCTGGAGGACTTCTAGAGTGGACATAGCAGACCGAGCTTGAGCTAAGTACTCAACAATGCTATAATGTTGGGCAGCACGAGCATTAGGGTTGTAAGACGACTTCCAGAGTACACCTTTTGGAGGGGCTTGAGGGATCATCTCAGTGCTGGGTCTTTCGATGTGGAGAGGACCAGAACTGGACGGAGGAGCGCTGGAGGGGATCTCCGGCTCTTTCCCGGTAGGAGAAGGATATTCTTTTGCTCGAGTAGAAACATGGATGGGAATCATTCCAGCCATGAACACTTGAGAGCCAAACGAGGAAGAGGGTTGAGATGGGTCTGCCACCATTTGAGTTTGCTGGGAAGGGAAAGGTTCTTTAAGCACGGCAGGAGGCCCAGGAGCACCTTTTAATAATAGACTAACTTCGGACCACCTCGGGCAATCCTTAGTGTAGTGATCCTCATCACAGATAAGACAAGGATATTTAAGTTTTCGTTTGGCTCCTTCCTCGGGTGGAGGCTTAGGGGAATCCTGCTTGGGCTGTCCAGATTTATCCTTAGCTTTCCCTTTCTTTTTCCATTTTGAGGATTTATCCGCCGCGGTGGACTGAACGGCGTTTACCTCGGAGGTACTTCCAGAATTATATTGGCCCTGAGAAGCATTTCCATTAGAAGCATTCTGTTTTTGCTTCCTAGGGTTCGCGGCCAATTTCTTTGATGACGAGTTTACAAAGCCAATAACTCCATCAACAGATGGTTTTGGCGGAGCCTTGGATTGTCCAAGCCTCGGGGCGTATGGAAAATAATCATATAAAGTACCTGACTGAGAGTATACTAAGTCGAGGTACTGAGCACGCGCGATAGCTTGCTCTTCAGTTACACAAGCTCCCATAGCGATGTCTCACGCGATCGCAGGGACAAAGGAAGTCGTGAACCAATCGGTCAGGAGTTGATCAGGAATCCAAAATTTGATCAAGCGACGATGTTGGGTCCCTATAATACTAGTGATTACCCCATTACTATTGTAGTTATACCCCTTATTTATATTGTTGTGCCCCTATTACCCCCATATTATTATTTATGTTCCCCATAGAATCCCTCTATTGTTATTTTTGTGGCTTTATATTATTATTGTTAGGTCGGCTGGATTATATTGTGACTCCTTAGACTCCTATATATAGAAAGGAGGTTTTGTCATTTGTATCATCCAATAATTGTTCATTTATGTAATGTAAAGTAGGTTTCCCCCTCGAAGAGGCTGAATTCTAAGGCGTTGATCCATCTTTTCTATCTTTTCTTGAGCTGGTTACATAACATTTGGTATCAGAGCTTTGGATTCTAGGGTTTCGCTGCTCCAAACAGGTCATCGTGGCATTTTCACTATAACGTTTGTTCTGGGACGTTTCAGAAGTCGCAAAAAAAACCCATTTGAGAAGTATTGGCGCTGAACCTTGGGTCCAAATTTCAGAGCTTTTCGCGCGATATTTTCAGAGATATGATCTGAGGAAGTTGGTCTTTTGGCAGACTCCTGAATTACATTCAAAACAGGTGACCTGGGGAAAATCATCATAACTTTCTCTCTGAGGATCGGATTGAAATTTCGTAAAAAGGTACAGAAAGAGGACGGACTTTAGTTTCTTGTGGGTGTTTTGTAGATCCAAAGGTCAAAACAGTGACTCGCGGCATGTCGTACAAGTTAGCTCTACTGAACTAGTTTATAATCAAGTCACTGTGGGAGATTTCACATAACTCTTCCTTGGAGAATCCAATTTGGGTCAGACTTGTGGCATTGGAAAGAGGACACAGAGAGCTACTACAGGTCACAAGTACAGAACTAGATGACTAGAAAGTACAGAGATACATCAGAGGCAATATCGAGCTCCTACAAAGTGAAAAAAGGTGTGTAGATTTTTTTAAATTTTTGCTTAAGCTTGGTTTGAAAATTTATTTTGAAGAAATTCAAAGGGCATAGTAGAGCATTATTATCGGTAACTGATGCCCCAAGGAAAGAAAATGCAAACACCTAGTAAGGAACCTGAAAGCTCTAGCATGACTCATGAAGAAGAGGAAGAAATGCTACATGATATATCAAAATTACAAGAACAAGTGCAACAAATGTCACGCTCACAAAAGTTAACAGATGCTAAGATAAATGGCGTGGAAGCTAAGATGAATGGCATGGAAGCTAAGATGGACAATTTGAAGATAGATTTGAACACAAATTTGAAGACAGGCATGGCAGATTTGAAGACAGATTTGACTAATTTTCTACAAGAAATACTTACTAATGGTGAAAAGGTAGTAAAGGAAACTCATGATGAGAACAAAAGAAATGTTAATCATGATTCCATAGACGCTAATGTTGGATCGAAGAATCACCACATTCCAAAAATCGATATGAGGAAGTTTGATGGCAAGGATCCCGCCACATGGATATTACAGATGGAGCAATTCTTCGATCTCAATAATGTGCAAAACACACAAAAGGTACGTATGGCAACTTTATATTTGGAACCAAATCAGTTTGTATGGTATCAATGGCTTTGTTCTCGTAAACAATTTATCACTTGGGCAATTTTTACGGAAGAATTGATAGCACATTATGAGGATACAAAAAGCAACACTTTTTTTAGCCAATTGATAAGTCTCAAACAAAAGGGTTCAATAATGGAGCACATTGAGGAGTTCCAAAAATTGAACATAAGGGTAAAAGATATTCCAGAGGAGCATAGGATTGATGTGTTCATAGGGTCTTTAAAGGATAATATCCAACATGATGTGCGCCTTTGGGAACCTGATTCATTAGAGAAGGCATTCAGGTTAGCAAGAAAAATGGAAAGCAAAATTATGGCAACTAGGAAGCATACCATTCACAACTATAAAGACAGAAGTGTTGTTGCCCATAGTCTTCCACAACCTACAAGGTTGACACCACAACAATTGGAAGAAAAAAGAGCAAAAGGGCTTTGTTACAATTGTGATAGCAAATACACAAAAGGTCATAAGTGTGCTGAGAAGAAATTATTCTACATAGATTGTGAAGAGGAAGAAGAAAAGGAGCAAGAAAGGTCAAAAGAAGAGAATATATTCCAGGAACAAAGCCTAGATGAAGAACAAATAAATCCGACCATATCTTGTAATGCATTGGCGGGAATTACCACTCCTCAAACCATCAAGATAGAAGGACAAATCAAGAAGAAAAAGGTAATAGTGTTGATTGATTCAGGAAGCACCCACAATTTTATTCATTGTAGGGTAGCAAAAGAATTGAATTGCTTCCTATATCCAGCACCAGAGTGTCAAGTGATGATTGCAAATGGAGGAACAATAAATTGTTCTGGAAAGTGCCATAATATCAAGCTATCCATGGGAGAATATGTATTGACTAGCCCAATGCTTTCCATTCCAATGGGAGGTGCTGATGTTGTACTAGGAGTCCAATGGCTACAATCCTTGGGTACAATAGCTTTTAATTTTCAAGAACTTTTCATGAAATTTTCTGTGGAAGGAAAGGAAGTTGAATTAAGGGGTATTGCAGGGAAACCAGGAAAGATAATCAGCTCTAATGGCATGACAAAGCTTCTAAAAAAGGAGCAAAGAGGTGTAATTGCACAATTATGTTCGCTAGATGTTTCCACATTGGAATCATCTATTTCTCCAGATCTCCAAAAAGTCCTGGACAATCATTCCAAGGTATTTGAGACTCCCAAAGGTCTCCCACCTATGCGTGATCATGATCATGCTATTCATCTGATTCCAGGAAGTGTTCCTCCAAACATCAGGCCGTACAGATATCCCTATGTCCAAAAAAGTGAAATTGAACGTATGGTTGCAGAAATGCTAGAGGCTGGTATAATTCAACCGAGTCAAAGTTCTTTCTCAGCTCCAGTAGTATTGGTGCACAAGAAGGATGGATCATGGCGCATGTGTCCAGATTATAGGGAGCTCAACAAGCTCACTATTAAAGATAAGTTCCCCATTCCTGTCATTGATGAATTACTGGATGAATTGCATGGATCAATTTACTTCACCAAGTTGGATCTTCGTTCGGGATATCATCAAATCAGAATGAAGATTGAAGACATTCCAAAAACGGCATTTAGAACTCATGAGGGTCATTATGAATTTTTGGTCATGCCTTTTGGCCTTACCAATGCACCTTCAACATTTCAAGGTTTGATGAATTCAATTTTCAAACCATTCCTTAGAAAATTTGTGTTAGTATTTTTTGATGATATACTAATCTACAGCAAGTCTTGGAAGGATCATGTTGAACATGTTGACAAGGTGCTACAACTATTGGAGGAGAAACAATTATATGCAAAAAGATCCAAATGTTTCTTTGGAGTCCAGGAGGTGGAATATTTGGGTCATATTGTATCTCATGAAGGAGTTAAGGTAGACCCTAGCAAAATTAAAGCCATTAAGGAATGGAAAATCCCCACATCCATAAAGCATCTGCGAGGATTTCTTGGGTTGACAGGGTATTATCGCAAGTTTGTTAAGAATTATGGGAGAATAGCAGCACCTCTAACAACATTATTGAAGAAAGATTCATTTTCATGGACTCCGGAAGCAACAAAGGCCTTTGAACATCTTAAAGAGGCAATGTGCCAAGCACCGGTCTTAGCTACACCGGACTTCACAAAAACCTTTATTGTGGAATGTGATGCTTCAGGAAATGGAATTGGTGCTGTTCTAATGCAAGATGAAAGACCCATTGCTTTTGAAAGTCGTCCAATCAAGGGAAAGTTTTTAAGCAAAGCTATTTATGAGAAGGAAATGTTGGCAATACTCCATGCACTTAAGAAATGGCGACCCTACCTAATGGGAAGACACTTCAAGGTAAAAACGGATCATGATAGCCTTAAATACTTTTTAGAACAAAGATTATCCTCTGAAGAGCAACAAAAGTGGGTCACAAAGATGTTGGGTTATGACTTTGAAATCATCTACAAAAAAGGGAAGCAAAATGTGGTGGCAGATGCACTCTCAAGAAAGGATGAGGATGTGGAAGCATTGTTGTGTGCCATTTCTATTATCCAACCAGATTGGATAAACGAAGCAAGGAGGAATGGAAGAATGACGAAGAAGTGTGGGCACTTATTCGAAAGCTACAACAAGATTCCAGTACTTCTGATACATTTAGCTGGCAAAATGATTCGTTATGGTACAAAGATCGCTTATACCTCTGTAAGAATTCCCAGCTAAAACAAAAGATTCTTATGGAATTGCACACTTCTCCCTTAGGAGGGCACTCAGGATTTTTAAAAACTTACCACAGGGTTAAGAAGGAATTTTTTTGGGATGGCCTTAAATCAGATATTCAAAAGTTTGTGGCGGAATGTTTGGTTTGCCAACAAAATAAAGTTGAAACAATTAAGACACCGGGTCTATTACAACCTTTATCCATTCCAAGCCAACGTTGGGAGGAGGTTTCAATGGATTTTATCACAGGTTTACCCAAGTCTGAGGGAAAGAGTGTCATCATGGTGGTAGTTGACAGACTTACCAAGTATGCACACTTTTGTGCATTATCACATCCATTTAAAGCCAGTACAGTTTCTACTGCATTTATGGAAACAGTTCAAAAGCTACATGGAAACCCAAAGATTATTGTAAGTGACAGAGATCCCATTTTCACTGGAAATTTTTGGACAGAATTATTTTCTTGTCTTGGTACTCAGTTAGCTCATAGCTCATCTTATCATCCTCAATCTGATGGGAAAACTGAGATAGTAAACAAATGTTTGGAAGGATATCTTCGTTGCTTTGTATCTGATAAACAGACACAATGGGTCAAATGGTTGCCTCTGGCTGAATGGTGGTATAACACTTCCTTCCATACAGCAACAAAAATGACCCCATTTATGGCACTTTATGGGTATCAACCACCATCCATCACATCATATTTAAGAGAAAATTCTAAGGTTCAAGCAGTGGAACATCACATCGAACATCAACAACAAGTCCTCCAACTCTTAAAGGATAACCTCGTGTTGGCACAAAATAGAATGAAACAACAGGCAGATCAACATCGCAGTGAAAGAAGTTTTGATGTAGGTGATTGGGTATTCCTACGGCTACAACCATATAAGCAAATGTCCCTAAAGCAAGCTAAGAAGGATAATAAATTATCACCAAAGTATTATGGTCCGTACAAGGTGTTGGAAAAGATTGGTACTATGGCATACAAATTGGAGCTTCCTGCAGCTTCTCGATTGCACCCAGTTTTCCATGTTTCATGTTTAAAGAAGGTTATAGGCGACAAGCTCCCAGTTCAAACAATATTGCCAGAACTTGACGAGGAAGGAAAAATTATATTGGAACCGGAAGCAGTCACAGAAACAAGAACTCGACAGCTACGAAATCGATCAATTTCAGAGTATCTTATCAAGTGGAAGAACTTATCCGCTGAAGATTCCACATGGGAGGATGAGAATTTTATGCAGAAGTATCCAGAACTACTCAAGCGTTGAGGACAACACTTTTTTGAAGGAGAGGGGCATGTTGGGTCCCTATAATACTAGTGATTACCCCATTACTATTGTAGTTATACCCCTTATTTATATTGTTGTGCCCCTATTACCCCCATATTATTATTTCTGTGCCCCATAGAATCCCTCTATTGTTATTTTTGTGGCTTTATATTATTATTGTTAGGTCGGCTGGATTATATTGTGACTCCTTAGACTCCTATATATAGAAAGGAGGTTTTGTCATTTGTATCATCCAAGAATTTTTCATTTATGTAATGTAAAGGAGGTTGCCCCCTCGAAGAGGCTGAAGTCTAAGGCGTTGATCCATCTTTTCTATCTTTTCTTGAGCTGGTTACATAACAGACGACGCCGTCTCCATTCATGTATATGATCAGATATATGCGTAGCCATGTCCTGTTTGAGAGACATAAGGAGATGTGTCCCTGTCTCATACCGAATGGGTAACTGAAAATGAGTTAGGAATGCCATAGCCAGCGAGTTGAAATCTTGAAACGTTCCGCGATTCAGCTCAATATACCACTTAGCGGCTGAGCCGGTGAGAGTTCTTTGAAAGAGGCGGAGCCGGATAGAGTCATCAAGCCATGAGTTCGATGAACACCCAAGGTGATAGGTCATGACATGGGCTTGAGGGTCTTCACCAGCTTTGCCATCAAATTTTGGGCAATCACCGGGTATTTTAGTCGGAACTGGTGGCCAATACGGATTATGAAGAATGGGATCATTCGTTAACTTGGACACATCTGGAAGTTCCAACGTCGCTAAGAAGGGTAACTGAGCGTTAAAGGACATTTGTGGCTGTGGAAGAGAGGCAGTACCAGTGTTCCAACCAGGTGGTGGTTGCCCCCATGGACTTTGTCCGGATGGGCCTGGCCCGAAGGGATCTTGCCCATAGGGACTTTGCCCGTAAGGGTTCTGTCCATATGTATTCTGTCCATATGCAGACAGTTGACCCTGGGTCTGCCCCCCAGCACCCCATGGACTAGCAACTTGACCTGCAGGTGCAACGCACTGATAATTCTAGTAAGGAGTGACCTGCATCTGTTGATAATTTTGATAAGGGGTAAACTGAGTTTGCCCCTGGGGTTGCTGGTAGCCATACATTTGCTGAGCTCCATACTGAGCCTGGTAAGAAGGCTGCGCTTGGTAAGAAGGTTGGGGCTGTGGCCCGCCTTGCATTTGATAACCAAGTTGAGTTTGGGGCCCAGAAAAATGTCCTTGAACAGGTTTGGCTTGGACCATCTGGCCGGAAGGTTGGCCTGGTTGGGTTTGGGATGGACCTGTTTGCCCAGAAGGATGTAATTGCTGGGTGCCAGGTTGTCCTTGAGCAACCAAGGGTTGTCCTTGCGGAACAGATGGTTGAGCAGACTGGACGACCGGTTGACCTTGAGGTCGGCCAGCCTGTCCAGAAGGATGACTAAAACGGGCAGTGGGTTGGCCTTGCTGCGTAGAAAGCTGGCCCATTTGCCCAGAAGGATACATAGACTGAGCAGCGGGTTGGCCCTGCTGTACGTAGGGCTGACCCCCTTGCCCAGAAGGATGACTAGACTGGGCAGTGGGTTGGCCCTGCTATACGTAAGGCTGCCCCCCTTGCCCAGAAGGATACCCCTGTTGGACTGCCGGTTGAGCTTGCGGAATATAAGTTTGTCCAGCTTGTCCAGAGGGATAACCCTGCTGGAGACCAGGTTGGCCTTGTTGGATGTAAGGCTGTCCTGGTTGTCCAGACGGGTAACCTTGCTGGGTACTAGGTTGCCCTGGATAACAAAAAGGTTGACTCTGATAGGTAAACGATGGACCACCAGCGGCCGAAGGTTGTCCCTGATAGGGTTGTCCTTGTGGGCCCCCAGATTGTCCTGGGTAAGACTGGCCATAAAGTGGCTGCCCTTGGGGGGCTTGCACATAAGGTGGCTGGCCTTGATTAGGCGGTCCTTGGAGCTGTGCAGGGATTTCTTGGCCCCCATGAAAAGAGTGAGTACTAGAGTCCCAAGCAATGGATAACGGTACCGAAACCTCAACGAAAGGTTGATTAGGCAAGGGTTGAGAGAGTTGGAGGTATTGACCAGTAGAATCGTAATAAAAGAGTGGACCTTGCGCGTTCGGATCCTGAACAGCTTGCCCATAGGCATCATATGGCCCCCCTCCTGGAACAGGACCAGAAGAGGGTGGAGCACTTTGTGCAGGGTGGACGACTCTAGGCGAGAGTTCCGGCTGGCCACTACTCACTTGACCGTGAGGGGAACCAGCACCAGTGTTCAAAGATGACGACGTTGTTACGGCACTAACGACCGGAGTCGAGTGTGCTACACAAACAGTTGGATTCGTGGGAACTGAGGTAACAGGTGTAGTATGGGGTTGTGAAACAAAAGGTCCCGTGGTGGGAGTGACATGAGGATCCCACATAGTCGTAGCAGGAGTCCTGGCAGCTACCCTATCCCTCAACGACTGATAACGCGGGGGAGTGGAGAAGTAGCTGGGATGGGAGTGTCAACATTCGACACCACAGGTGTCTCACTTGTGCTAGGAGATGTCTCATCCATGTGGGAGGTAGACATTGGAGATGAAACACCAGGGGGGGTAACAGGAATATCGTCCTCGTCAGGCTCCCAGATAGGGTTCCAATCGTCTTCGTAATCTTCGTCGCCCGGGGCACGAGAGTTGATAGGTTGGATACTCGGGATAACAAGAAGAGTATCACTTACAACTGGTACCTCAGGAGCAGCGGAAGATGGAGAGCCTTGATCACCTTGAACGGGAGTTGACAGGTCATCCAGGATGACAAACCCCAAACAAGACCTAAAGGAGTCTAACGATAAAGGACCCTACTCAAACTAACGCACACAAGACCTAACCAGGTGATGTTAACGTGGTCGAATAAATTTTTTAGACACAGGAACTAAACTTGACCTTTTCATGTTTCAAGAGTCGAGAAAAGGACGAAAAGATGACTCTAGTCTCCTTCGAATGTTTAATGAGCACGAAGTGACAAGACGCTCACTGGCACCTTTTCTTTTAAAGAGTCCGAAAAGGATCAAAACTGACTACTCTGGAGACTCTAGGTAAAGGGTTTACCAAGCAATCCGTAAAACTGCTTATACACCTTGGCAATCGTATGAGAACCAAGGACTTTCCGTATTGCAGTCAATCTTCCCGAATGCTGTGTTCGGTGCGTTACGGTTCGCAAGGCGGCAGACTCGGCTTCCTATGGATCAAGGATAAAAGCCTAGTGGGGTCTCCCTATATACGCGACAGTACGTGGGAGCACAATCCGTGTTAGACCACTATCGAGTCACAGAAGGAGGAATCACCCAACCGTAATGTGAAACAATAGTGACTATGTTTAAAGACGTCGGAACACGTCTCTAGCCTAGACCTCTAAATGTTTGCGTTAAGTTCCAATGCGTTTTTAGGTTTATTCAGTTTATTTTATGGTTGATCTTGAATTAAGTTTCGGTTTCAAGTCGTACCGTGTGATCTCTCACAATTGCCTAGATGCAAACTACATGCAAAAGAATACCATTTCGTTCGATGAATTCTAACTACGAGAGGGTTAAGAATTTTCGATCAAACAAAATGAACACAATCAATCAAACCATCTAATGCAACTAATGGCAAGGAAATGAAACTTTTTCTTTTGAGAACACAAATCAATGAAACGCTCTTTTTCCCATTAACTATTGAATGCAAAAGATATTAGTTTGATTTCTTTTCCAATGGCACAATGCACTTAAAATGAATTTTGAGAGACAGCAACACCGAGTAAAGAGAAATAAAATCACTCAATGAAAAACACAACAAATGTGAAAAGAACCGGTTGAGCCCAAACAACTGTAATCCGTGTCTGGGTAGTGAGAAGTAATCGAAACAATACGAAGACTGGTTCAATAACAATCACCTAAACAACCAAGCAAAGAAAGCAAAGAGGAAGGTTTTCGCAAAAGCAAAAGCAAGTAGTAACGAATCTTTGTGAACGAGTAACAAAACAAAGCCAATCCAACGAAAACAGGATGATAACACCAGGTCACAGGACACAAAAACAAGATCCGCCCAACAAGACTTCGCAAGCGAGTGCTTCAATGTTCAGACAATAGAAATCAAGTCATAAACCAGGTGGAAAGAGCAGGGGATAGTCAAACCAACAGGCTCAGGAGGCAAAATTGAAAAAAATTCAATTCTACAGGATCAGCGCGGGTGGTACACAGCAACAAAGCACTGACCAGAAACCACGCGTAGCAACAAAGCGCTGTCAGCGCGGAAGTACACGGAGTCGCCAAATTGTTGGAGAGGTAAATCCCCTCTACGGATAGAGGCAATCCCTACTAGCCCAGAACGGGTCTAGCAACAATCAGTCAATGCTACCATGCAAGTTCCTAATTGCAAATAAAAGGTAGGCAATGAAAACCTACTTGGATTCCAACGCTAATGTTTGATGAAGAGACGTCGCCCTCGCTCCTTCGCTTTGGCCGGTCACAATCCTCCACGATCCTCGTGAATAGACACCTGCAGACACAAAGAGAAACACAAACACAAGCGTGAAATCTAATAAATGCAATTATACATCAGTCGGAAAGGACATAACTCACATTAACCATTACAAAGACAAATGAGAGTGGAACCATAATAGTAGTCATCTATTATTAATAAAAAATAGAGAGGAGTACAACCAAAGTTCTGACGTCGAATCCTTCTCAAGAGGGTCCAGCCAGCAAGTCTCTTAAGCATTCACCCTTGGAGGTAGATCTCCCAAGACAAAAACTCTCTCCCACACAAGTTTACACAAGAAAGCAACACTTCACAACCTTCCTTAAGCTCTCTAGCAATCCCACACTTGTCACACCAACTACCTATCAAATTCACACACTAGCAGCAGCACTCTAAGCACTATCAATTCCACACTGTCCAAAACTAGCTGCTCATGGGAATGGTAAAGGCTTAAATAGGAGAAGGAGTCTCCATGAATGGTGGGAGGATGAGCTTATCTCCAAGGAAGGTGGCTCAAATGATGAAACAGACATGCCAGAGAAGGGAAGGCGATATTTACAAGGCCAACAACCAGGTCTGGAGTCATCTGGAAGGCCGGCTGTTAGAACAAACTCGCCCAAACTGGATCAGCGCGGGTCCATAACTGCACTGGAGCGCTGACATCGTAGCTGAATAACAAATAAGGTCATGTCAACGCGATCAGATATGAATAACAGACACGCTGGCTCATGAAATTCGATCAGCGCGGGAAACACGTGTGCTTCCGCGCTGGCAGCGCATTCGGTCTGTTATGGAGCTCCCATCAGCGCGGTTATTATGACAAAAGTCACGATGATAGTAAAACTTTGGCAAAGTGGGTCATTTGGCAACATTAAAGAGCATGAGCATGATTAATTTCAACTCATGACACAGTAGGGAGACTGACAGGGAGACAGTGTCAAATTACTGTGTAACACAAATCTTGTTAGGAAGGAAACAAAATATTTTTAGGAAAGGAATTGCATAAATAAAATACACATGAGAGAGACTAGAGCCTACAGGTCAGGCCCTAACCCAATGGGACTCAAACCTCTAAATAAAAATCATAATGAAGATAATATAAGACTTCTCACTCACATAGAATAGTTCTCAAGTACATGATAAGAGGAATGAAAATGACAAGTTCGAGCTCCTAGCTCTTAGTAGTCTCTATATTCTCCAAAAATTTGAATCCTATTGAGCCCTTTGGATTCCTTATTTATACAAAAATGACTGAGGGGAAACCTCCTTGGAAAGAGGGTTTCTTCCCTCCAAAATCCCTAAAAAGGTGGATCTAGCTCCTTGAGATTCTCGCAGTCCTTGAGTTCATCAGCTGTTAGTAGATCCTCAAACTGTGGGTGAGTAAATACAGGGAGAAAGTCGAGTTGTAGGTGAGTAAATGTAGGGGAAAAGCCTCCTATATCTTCTCCAACTATATCCAATGTATCTCTGCATAGTAAATGCACTCTTTTCCTGGACATTAATCATGTTAGGCCACAAGATATAAACATCCTTTATTCTTCCTAATAAACACATTATAGTCAAAAAGATGTTATCAAATGCGAGGAAAGAGGTAATTATGTGTTGAAGGATGGGAAAATGGGCCTTATTATATACCTATTAATGAGGTCCATCATGCTCAACGTGTATAAAATCTGCTAGTAGGTTAACCCAATAATGCAATATATATATATATATATCAAAACAGAATACTATAACCTACTTCTACTATCAATTTGCAGAATCTTAAAGATCGAGATGAACAATATAACGAGAAGAAGAAGAATCAATGCACAATACACATGAAAATACTTTTGGGGAAAGCCTTAGCTAAAAACTCCACACTAATGTATTATCATACGTGGTGGAAATACATAGGAATTATACAAAGCCTTAGCTCTCACAACTAGCCAGCTCTCAGTACAATCCTCACAGATGTTCATAGGCAATCTTGGCTTCTCTCTAGCCTTCCTCTCTACCCTCCAAGCTCCTATTTCCTTGCAATGTTCCTTGTGGATGATCTCCTATTACCAAGTGGATGATCTTCCTTCAAAATTGCGCAATCCTCAAGGATTATTCCTTGACTGCATGCATGAGTTTTATTTATAAGAAAACATATGCAACTGATAGTACACTATCCTTGAACATTAATCTCAACTGGGTCTTTCTCAGAATAGACATGCATGATTTTATGATGGGGGAATCTTCAGTTAACTGGAGTAGCACTAGTTGAGTGCATGCATGCATCAACTGACTGTTAACTCTCTATTAGTTCCTCAAACAGTTTGGAACTAATTTAATTGGACTTAACTCAGTAAACTAAGTTAACTAATTACAACTCAAATATAACTCAATCTTATCTCCTTAATTTAAGGGATAACTCTTGCATGACTTTCAAAAGACTTCTAGCTTGAATATCTCCAACTAATTAATTTAAAATAAATTAATTAATTATTTCCAAGTAGTTGTTAAGACTAAATTCGATTTTAATTCACAATTTAATTCAAGAACAAATTAAATTAGAATATTCTTGTTGCCATATTTCAACACTCCCTCTCAACAAGAAAGGGATTATCTACCACCCAAATCCTGTCTCTATGGAACTCGAATTTACACGTTGAAAATGCCTTTGTCAAAATGTTAGCATCTTGCTCCTCTGTTGAAATATACTACAGCAACATGATCCTCCTCGCTACACAGTTTTTGACCTATCATGAAATATTGGATTCTCAAAGAGTTTGATACAACTCTAATTATCACAATGGATCACAGTTGGATCCATCCTCTGATCAAACAAACCAACTAGTATTTTCTACATCCAGATGGCATCACATGCTGCCTGACTTGCAGCCATGTATTCTTCCTCTGCCAAGCTGAGTGCAACCGACCTCTATTTCCTACTTTACCAAGAAACTGTCACTGACCCAAGGTTGAAAATCCCTCCTGACGTCTCTTCCAATCTAATGAACCCCCTACCCAATTTGCATCAGTGGAGCCCTGCAACTTCACTCCCTCTGTCCTTCTATACCATAATCCATACTGAGATGTGCCTCTAACGTATCTCAATACATGCTTTGCTACCTTCCAAAACATCTTGGTAGGCTGAACCATCGCTTGACTCAACTGGTTCACCGCATAGCACAAATTTGTTCGTGTGTTCACTAAGTACATCAGTGAACCCACAAGCTTCCTGTACACAGTAGCCTCTACCACTTCTCTTGAAGTAGCAACCTCATTCCTCCAGTTACTTGCTAAAGGAGTTTGCATGGGCTTGTACTTCTCCATGTGGAATCTCCTAAGTATCTCGTTGGCATACTTGCCCTGAGACACAAAAAAATCCCCATCCTTCTGCCACACTTCCATGCCAAGGAATTAATGCATGAGACCCATGTCTTTCATCTCAATTCTCTTGCAAGGTCCTCCTTGCAAGACATGATCAACTGATCATCACTAGTCAATATGAGATCATCAACATAAAGTACGATGATCAACAGCTTACCTTTCACCATGATGTGGTACAGGTTCGCGCCTGCTTCACTCTTTGTGAAGCCCAACCCGGTGAAGTAGTTGCCTATCTTGATGTACCAAGCACGATGTGCTTGCTTCAGCCCATACAACGCTCTCTTGAGTCATCACACATGCGACTCACGATCGAAGGTCTCAAAACCTTTCGGTTGCTCTATGGACACCTCTTCCTCAATTTGGCCATTGAGGAACGCAGTCTTCACATCCATCTAATGGATCTTCCAACCCATCTGTGCTAATAGTGCTAACATAGATCTGATAGATGAGTACCTTGCGACAAGAGCAAAAGTCTCATCATAGTCAATCCCCTTGACTTGTGAAAAGCCACGGGCAACAAATCTTGCCTTACGCTTCTCCACACTACCAGTAGCAGCTTTATTTACCTTGTAAAGCCAATGGGAACTCACAACTGACTTGTTCTCTGGTCTCAGATGCATGTCCCAAACATTGTTACGAACTATGGAGTCATACTCCTCCACCATAGCATCAACCCAAATTAGCTGTTGCAATGCTTCCTCAAAGGAAGATGGCTTGGTCTCAACACATTCCCCAGCAAGGGCCTTGGATCATGTGTACCTCTCAGGTGACCTCCTCTGTCTGTGCTAAGAAGATGGTGCTCCCACATTCTATCTCACATCCTCCAACAATCTGTCAGCTTCTCTTGTGCACTTCCGTCCATCTCTGGAAGACTCTAATGTTACACAAAAATATCGTCACCATGACTATTTGCAGTCAGTATGGGTCTATCATCACTTGTATTGTCCTCCTAAGCAAGTCTCAGACCTCACCTCTTCAAGTCAAGATTTGAAAATGAGAGAAAGAGATTGAAAATCAACAAAGCTCTGGTTTCGCACTTTCTCTCACTGTTGCCTGCGGTCCCGCACCCCCTGTTCACATTACCTGCGGACCTGCCCGCTCTGTCCCTAAAGGAGTGGGTGCGGACCCCTATGAAAGTAAAAAAGGCACAAGTTTATTCTAACAAACTCACTTTGGGTTAATTCTAGATGATTCTAGAAGGAATTTTGACGTGGATTGTTCGCTCTTAGGTGGTTCATGCATTCCAAAAGAGAAGGAGCTAATCCCTTGATGATGTAGAAATTTTGAATAATTTAACACATTTTCAATGGAGATTATCCTGATCATGTACTATTGCGGAATACATACACAATACATAAGCTCCTCTACGTTGATCATCAATATAGCAGCATCAATAACAATAAAACATCAAGAGCATTCACACATTAACACAGTATGTAACCTGGGGAAAGAATCTCGCTAAAAACCCCACACTATCTGTATATTAATGATTGAGACCATGTAACATTACAAAGTACAATGCTTATCACAAGCAATCCAGTACCAACTCCACCTGTTACACACAATACAGCTAAGATCTGATCTCCAAATCTATTCCACTGCTTGCCTGCCTCCACTGCTCAATACCTGCTCAAGAATGAATGATAATGGTCTACCAAACTCGTATTTCACCTCCAAAGAATCACTCACAATGTGTAAGACGTGAGCAGAAGCTACAAACTGGGCAAATACATGAGCAAACTCATTGGCATACTCAATCCCTTGATTGTGCAAGATCTGATGCACAACTATAGTCACAACTGATAGCAATCTGATTCTCTAACACCTGTCCCTGCTGAACTGAACATGCACTGACATGCAACTGAGTTAACTGATGTATTCTATAGTTGTATTATGAGTTAATAATTAGTTTAACAACTCATCATTAGTCTATTTGCAGTTAGACTAACTACAACTATTTTAACCAAGTCAAACTGAACACAACTCCATCAACTTTACAATCAACTCCACCAAACTCAACTGATTGAGTTCTAACTGAAGTCATGCATGCAACAACTCAACTGACTCATAATAAAAACGTACCTCCTTCTGACAGCTGCATGGGCCACATCTGTAGCTCAAACTGAAGTGCTCCAAGAGAATAAGATCAAGTTTATAGTCCAAATATTATTATGAGACAATAATATTTGACTTTTCTATTTTTGACAACCAGTCTAAAAATAGACTTTGATCACCCACACTGTGATCACTCACACTTTGGTCACCCACACTGTGGTCACCCACACTGTGATCATCCACACTGTGATCAAAAATAGAACTTGCGCCATAATTTGCCTGCGGGCCCACTTCGTGAAGGCGACTCTTTTCACTAAGCTCCATCATCTTGTTGCAATCTCAACAGATGAGAGGAGCTATCCCTTTGAAGGAGGACCTAGTAACTTCCCTCCATTGCAATATAAATTAAGGCATTGGGCTTGTTGCTAGAGAGGTTAGAAGCTAAACATTTTTTAGGGTAAATGCTGGTGGAATTAAGACTTCCTAGTTAAGCTTAAGAGGAGAGATCACATACCTTTTTGGCTTCATTGGGAAGAGAGTGAAACTTTTCAAAGTAGAGGAGACTTCTTGTTGGACCCTGGGAGGAGCTTGTACAGCATCAAGGCACAGGTTGTAAAGTTCTTCTTTGATTTGAATTAATACAATCAGATTCATTTTTCTCAACAAATTGTCTTATGTCATTTGTTTCATGAATTCCTTGATCATCATGATAAGTATGCTTTATGATATTGGCTTTTCAGGTGCTATTCAATTTGTTTTCTTGTTTGTGTTTGCAGATTCGCTACAAGGGAGCTCATTTGGATCAAAGGAGCGAGGCTTCCACAAATTTGCATTGGACCCAAGGTAGGCCTAAAACACTTGTTTGCCTTTGTTTATATATTGCATATTTAGAGAAAGATAGTTTTTTATTAGATTGTTTGTCACTAGATATCGTTAGATTCTAGGAAGGTCAATCTTGTCCGCAAGATCGACTCATTCCATGTGACAAAATGGCGACTCCACTAGGGACTTGATTTCTTTATTTGCTTTACTTTGACCTCAGAAACTATGTTTTTGTTTCTTTTTTTGGCTTGTTATGTGTGGAATTGGATAGATTTAGTTGATCTAGGATTATTTTTTGTTTTTCATAACTTTGGGAGAGGACCGCACCCTCGGCTTGCAATACAGTGCAGACTTATCCGCACTTTTGCTGTTAGAACAGAGCAGTACCGCACCTATGTGAATTGTGGGCCTGCGGACCCTGCTAAAATTTTGAAAAACTTAAGATTTTCTCTTTCAGTCAGTTTAGTTTTTGTTTATATGTTGTTATCCCTTGCCCAGACCTGCATATGACTTGTTAAGAACTTTTCTTAGGTTAATTCCATTGGTGTTAGGGTTTTAGGTGAAATTCCTAGAAGTTTTGGTTATCGGGCTTGGTTTTCGTTTTGGTCTTGTAGTAGCTCAGAGCTTAGAAGCTGTAGAAGCCTCAGATCACCTTGGTTTTTACTGGCCTTCTTATGAGTCTGACCATTTGCAAAATCTACCTTTTTTGAAGAATCCACCTTGTGTTTTCTCTTTGCGAAACTTCGAAAAGACTTGTGTTAAAAGTTTGGATTTCATTTTTAGAAAAGAAAACAAAAATTGGTTGTTTTTTGACTGATTTGTGATTCTAGACAAATTAGTCCTTAGTTTGTTTATAGCTAAGTAAAACATCCTTGAAAAAGACATCTTGTAAGCTTTGACCTCAAATAGTTTTTTATAGTTTATAGATCTCAAGATTAGTTATTTCCACAGTTTTGAGTGTTTTATAAAAAATAAAAAATCTCTTTTGGAAAAAGTTTGTTTTTGAAGTATTTGAGTGTTTGAAAGAAAAGGGAAATTTTTGTGAAAATAACTAGTTGTCTCGTTTTGAGTGCATTGGAAAAGACAAAAAGCTCTTCTTTTAATTTGTTGGTTAAGAAATATTTGTGTTTACAAGCATTTGCATTCTCAAACTCTTTCTTAGCTAGAAGTTCATTGAAGGAAAAAGATTGCTTAATCATCTTAGGTGCATTTTTTAGTGATTTCGAGTCAATTCTTCACACCACGAGTTTCATCTCCGCACCTCTTGACTTAAACAAAAACCAATAAAAATAACGCTTAAAGTAAAATCTATCTAGTAATCTTTTTGTTTCTAGGACTCTAATACACCAACATAGCTTAGGCTAGTGTCTTGGAGTAGGGAGTAATTAACTCTCCAAGACAGTAAAACAAACAAGTAGATGTATCTTGCGGTAGGAGAAAAATCCAATTGTTGCATTTATGCTCTGGTAAATCTCCTCTTAAAGGAGAAGCACGAGATCATGTCCGAACCAGTGTGGTAATCAATCCTTCCTCATTGGTAACAACGCCAGATATTCACGTATTAAAAACGGTAAACCTCGGATTAACCATTGTCGAGGAGCCTGGGGTCACTTGTTGGTAAACCTTAGATTATGTCAAGGAGCCTTCAAGGGGATTGAGCTTGTTACTCTGCCCTTGCATGTGTATCGGATCATAGACTGTTCCCCCAAGGTATATTTGTTTCCGTTGGTAACCTTAGTGACCATATTCTATAGGATTCTTCCTAAGGTGACAGTGGTGGTAAGATCCCACTGTACCTGGAGCAGACGTTGGCTAGACTCACTTGGATTTTCTGGGGGGTTCTCTTCACTCGAGACGGTTTAGTGGAGGAACTTGTGCTAGTCTATTCATTAAGTAGGTTGTCGGGGTAACTGTTCCAACTGCTATTTCTGTATTGAATTCTGCGACGTTGGATTTCATCACCAACTAGTGTTTTCAGTACGGAAAGTTATTGTTTGTGTGTGGTTTGATCTCCTAGATTCTTTAGGCTTGTGATTCAAATTTGTTTGGTTCTTTAGAGGCTTTAGGTGGTTTTCATTGAGATTTTACTTTGTTTTCATGTGAAGTAGTTAAAATTTTTTAATCGTGGTTGAATTACTGAGGAAGTCCCGTAGACTTCGGGGCCAACCTCCTGCGTTTTCATCGAGCCAGCCTGAAGGGTTAAGAGCCCTCATAACTCCTAGAGACAGTAGAGTCGGGTCACCTGAAGAAGGAGAGTCTTCTTTGGTGGTACATCCTGATTTTCAAGCTCTAGTAGCAGATTATAATCCACAATTTGTGTCTGTTTCCGAAATTACTAGTAGCTTTTCATCTACTAGTGATATAGGTGAGGAACTTGAAATATCTGAACTTGAAAGTGAATTTGATGCTACTCCGACATCGGGATTTACCTCTCCAACTTCTAGTGGTCCTGGTTCACCCAGGGTAGAAAGAATAATTACCCAAAATCTTCCTTCTGGACTTATAGCTATTGAAGAACTTGCTACTCTGGAAGAAGAAGTAGGCATCCCTATCCCTGAAAATCAACCTGTTATCGAACTTAGGGAGCGTGAATCAATCTTTTACAGTCCACCTAGGAGCAGTGCTTGGTATCTTTCATTGACTAATTTTTTGGAAAACCTGGGACTAAGTTTTTCACCACCTCGTATTCCTTATCACCCAACACCTAGAGGTTATTATCCTCCGTTAAATATGTCAAGACAGTCGTCCATGTTTTCTCAATCTCCAGAATCCTTTTTGTACGGCGGTCCTTCTGTTCCCTCTGGGTATCAATCACTTATTGGTACTTTTTCGGGAGCATCTCGTCAACCCATTGAACAAGGGTTATTAACTGGAAACAATGGTTCTAAGCCGTTGAGTGTAGAATATATTCTCATGATGTCAGGTACTATTCCTAATCCTCAACCTCAAGGTGGCTAGTTATCGCCTGGGGGGTAGCCTCAAAATCCTCAATTATCACCTTGGGGGCAACCTCAAGGTACCCAATTTGCGCCTGGGGGGAAACCTCAAGGACAGTACATACCTACGGGACAGTACGTTCCTCAAGGTCAACCCCAGACTCAATATGTACCTCAAGGTCAACCCCAGTATCAATATGTACCTCAAGGTCAACCCCAGTATCAGTACGTGCCTCAAGGTTATCAACCCCAAGGTTAGTACTCGAACCAAGGTTTCCAACCACCTTCCGGTCAATCATATTGGTGAGCTCCAGTATTGTAGCAATAATGCTACAACTCCTGGGGCTTCCTGTCTCTTAATTTTATCAACCCGGTAGTTCGTACAAACTTGGAAGCGACGGTGCTGTATGCACAAGTACTAGCTCTTGTCGCAGTTGTCACTTGGTCAGCTGGCACAAGTCCGCTAGGGCTCAAGCCAACTTCTATAGGCTCACAGAAGAAGCTTTATCAATGATGGACGAAAGCTAGCTCAAAGAAGACTAATCCACTTGGCAAAAATGAACTGAAAGCAAATCAAAACATGGAAACCCTAGGAAACCCTAATTTAACTAGTCTAACCTCTATGATGCAAAGAATGTGAAGGAAACTTCTACCAATGATGCCATTACCTCTAATAAGTGAAAATGCATGAATCTAATCTACTTGCATCTCAAAAGACATGTTTTTGTATTTTTTCTTTAAGTGGATGGAGTGATTGTGATTCTGTGCTTATTAGGGTTTGGTTGTGCAGAAGCGATGCGGAAGGAAGGAAAGCTTGGGAAAGGTTGGGGAGGATAGGAGAGGTCCCCAGAGATCCTTAGCATCAGTCCACAGAGGTTCCTCACGTTCAGAGGCTCAGCAACCGAGTGAGTGGCCTCCTACAGGATGTCTGCAGGGGATTCTACAGGAACCGCAGAGGTTTCTACAGGAAGTCTACAAATTGCTACAGGATGACCTACCGTGGGTGTTTGAAGTGATGGAGGAGTGATGGAATGGTAGGGGAAGATGTGTAAGGTAGGAATAAGGCTGGTGATGGCTCAGGAGTGGAGAAGTAGGATGGAGAACGAGTGTATGAAGTGGGTTGATGGATGAAAGGTGATAACAACGAAATGTCTAAAGAGTGAAGTTACGTGAGGAGTGGAGGAGTTTAGGAGATAACAGAGTGGAGCAGAGGGCAAGGATGTGGTTGTATGCGTGATCAAGATGAAGAAGGAGGTAATAGGATGATGGAAAGCAGTGTAAATGAAACAAATGGTTTATGACTATCACCAAGATGAAAATTCATTAACCTAAGCTACCTGAACTCAATGAACAACAAGATAAAGCGTGCAGAGGAATGTGCATGAAGCAGTGATGAAGGTGTATGGTGCAAGAGTGAAGTGCATGGAAAGATCTATCATAAACGAGACTATGTTTCAGCATGTATAACGTGAAGAACTGCGTATTTTTGTGGCTAGTATAGGCTGCACTCCAATCTCCAAATAGAGATGGCAGTGGAGACTTTCTCAACCTTTTTTGCTGGAGCTCCAAGAGATTATATCTATCCTCCTATCAAACTTAAGCAACTGAAAGCAAATCCACATAAACTAGTCCTATCTATGCTCATGAAAACGACTAAATTACCAAACTGTGAATTCGAATTGCATGTGGAAATAAACAAACTCAAAGTGCTGGGACGAAATGCAAACACATTACAACACTGAGGAGATCTATTGCTCTCAGGTTGGGCCCTAACCTGAGAGCTATAGCTCCTTGAGAAAACTCAGAACTAGATCAAAATCTGCCTTCTTTATTCATAATCTGATGTCATGCCAAATTGGCTTACAAAAAGGAACAAAGACCGAGTTGTGCTCAAAAATTACAATAGTAATGCGAAAGTTTCAACAACCTATCAAAGGCTACGGCCTCCATACTTATGCAAAAACGATCATCCAACAGGTGTCCTTGATTTTAGGAGCTCGGCTGTCCAACTAAAGTTTAACTGCTGATCCTGTAGGACAGTCATAACTACTGTTCCTGTAGAACAGTTATAACTGCTGTTCCTGTAGAACAGCTGGCTGCTTCTAAGCTCGGTGGGGAGATGGATTGGAGCTCGGAGCTATGGTGGGAATCACGAGGAGGGTCCCAAGACTGTGGACATCCTCTCCTAAAAGCCAGCAGTGCCACCTCATTGTCTCCTTGTCTCCTTTTCACGTGGTCTTTTCTCCCTTTTAATGCAAAAACCTGAAATCATAATGCATTAGTCACGTAGATAAAATGTCTACCCTTCTTCCTACAAACAACACGAATAAACTAAGAAATGCATGCATAAGCAGTAAAAAGTGAATGGTTTGAGCAAAGCAAGTAGGCCAAATGAGCCCAAATTATACCAAAAATTGGGGCTCATCATCACCCCCCAGCTAAACTGTTTGCTCATCCCTGAGCAACTTTTCCCTGGCTCCTCGTCTTTGGCCGAGAACTAGAGCCCAGAGCATGCTTTTCCTCCACTGATTTTGGTGGTTCTGCCTTTTCTGCCGAGGGTGGCGCTTCTTCCTTTCCCGTTTTTGGCGGCCCTGCCTTTGCTGCCCCTGGTGGTGACGAAGGTGATACTTCCTTCCCCTTTCCTATTTCCTTGAGCCGGGCTTCGGAGGGCGACTAGCCTATTTCTCGTGTCCAGGAAGTTATTTTTGGGCTCCCCTTTTCAGGGGTGGCTGATGTTTTAGAGGGGGTTCTTGCACTGGGTGAAGTAGGGATGTCCCCTGAAGTGGTTTGGCTGCTGGGTGGAGGCTGTGGCTTGCCCGCGGTCATCCTCTTGCTTCTCCTGGCTTCAGATGGTAGAGGGGTTTCCCTCTCCCTTTTCTCCTTCGGCTTTGGAGGTGTACTGAGGGCAGCCAGTGCCGCTGCTGCCTCCTTTTCGAGAATGCCAGCCTTCTCTTTCTTGCGTTTTGCCCTCTCAGAGCTCCTTGTAGAGGGCCCCTCCTTTTCAGATTTCGGGCTTCCTGTGGAAGACCCTGCTTTGCCCACTTCCGGGCCTCCTGTAGAAGATTCTTTCTCTGTCTTCAGACTCTCTGTAGGGGGCTGTTTCTTAATGACTTTCGGGTCTCTTGTAGAAGCCCCTTTTTTCAATTTCGGGCTTCCTGTAGAAGCCCTTGTCTCTGTTTTCGGGCTTCCTGTAGAAGCCTGTAGTTGCACTTTCGAGCTTCCTGTAGAAGCCTTTGTCTCCGTTTTTGGGCTTCCTGTAGAAGCCTGTTCTCCAACGATTTTTGCGCTTCCTGTAGAAGCCTTGGTCTTTGCTCTTGGGCTTCCTGTAGAAGCCTGCTCCTCACTGATCTTCGGGATTCCTGTAGAAGCCTTTGTCTTTGTTTTCGGGCTTCCTGTAGAAGCCTGTGTTTCTGTTTTCGGGCTTCCTGTAGAAGCCTGTTTTTGCTTTCCTGTAGACACAGGTGTCTTCACTTCCACTTGCTTGCCCGCTTGAGTTTTGCTTTTTGCTTAGGGTGCAGGTGCTGCTGAGGTACTTGGGCTGACGTGGGCCACCTCTGCTTTGTCCATTCTGCTCTTCATCCTCTTTTCCCTTGCTGACAGAATAGGTGTGCCACCCTTTACTTTGTCCTTCTTTTCCTCAGCCACTGCTTCCTTGTCTTCACTGCTGGAGGAGCCACTATCTTCGACTAGCATTTTTATGTCCCCATCTCGTGTTAGATTTCTAAATGACTCCTAGGAGAGGGGAACTTTATATGAGTGCAGTGCATCCTCCACAAGCAATTTGATCAGCCCATGGTGTGCCACCTGATCTGGGATGCCATCTTTCAGCTTTGTAGCACACTCCATTAAGGATTGCAACAGGAAATAAGGAATGCTTAATTTCTTCTCTACAGGAAGCTCACTCCGGTGCCTCAATTCGGTAAGCAACCGGAAATGATACCCGTAGACGATGCTATAGCGGCCCTCACAGGTTATATATTTCATTATCTGGAGGCTGACCTCGTTCCAAGGTGGTAACAAACTGGTCCTTCGTACTCCATTCTTATCCTCCAAGAATTCTTCCTCAGGTGGAAAGAATTCTTTCTTTGCTTGCTGGCTCTGCTTTCGTTCTTCCTTGTCCCACGGCAAACCCATAGGGAGTTTTGTAATCCGACTGATGTACTGTGGGGTAATCTTGAGGCTTAGGCCCCTAAAGGTTACTATAGCTAGTGTCTTAGATTTCGGCCTTAAAGCCTGCAGAAATTCTTCAGCTACTTCATCATCGTAACCCTGCAACTTATCACAAAAAGACATACATTGAACCCTTGTGAATAGTTCTACCACCTCCTGGTTTTCTCTTAATTTGGTGGAATCTGTGGGTTCCCGCCTGATAAACCCACCCGGCATGATGAACGCGGGGGTTTTGACTAAA
The DNA here is from genome assembly GCA_031772625.1 of Pinus tabuliformis. Lineage (NCBI taxonomy): Eukaryota > Viridiplantae > Streptophyta > Pinopsida > Pinales > Pinaceae > Pinus > Pinus tabuliformis. The sequence continues at coordinate 1,745,492,281 of CM062820.1, read as the reverse complement.
GGTGACAAATGCAAAGGAAATTCGGTCTATTTTAGGCAGAGCATGCATACAATTCACAAAACACAGTCTAATTATACTGCTATCCTGTAGAAGCGATAGTATAGGCACAGCAATCCGATATTTTTATGACCAGACTGTGAATAATGATCTTGCCACCTTTTGAAAGCCAATTGCGGAAGGAGTTTCAGGGTTACCTTTTTTCTGCCACCTTTTCTTACGTGAGGAATTCACCTTCCTGTAGAACTGCATTCCTGTAGACACTGCTTCCTGTAGGACTGCGTTCCTGTAGAAACTGTTCCTGTAGGAGCAGTGTGCAAACTTCGGGGAGGACTGTAGTTGGCCAGCAGTCGAGATGTGCTTCACCGGCGTTCTGGTAGCCGAAAGCTCGGCGTATCAACGTGCAAAGGAAATCAGAAGAGCCACTCGAGTTTTGAAGTGGAGATTGATGAATACATGCGCATAATCTAGCCGATTAGATTTTGAATCGGCGCAGCTCGTGGCGCGGGGGGTGCGCTGTCCCCGCTGGACCGTTGGGCGACGTCACCCATCATTCACCTGCATATTCACTCGCTGCCGCATTCATTCCCACAGATCTGTCGCCGCCCTTTTCGGTTAAACTCGTTTCTCGGTTGACGGGACTATCCTCACGTGCGTGCTGCGTATTTTCTTTGTCGTGGTTGCCACCCAAGCATTCGACTATACCATAACTAGCCGACGTGGCCAGTCAACTGGCCATACGGCCGCTCAACCATTCATTTCTACGCCATGCAAACAAATCAAAGTAATACTCATGCAATTTGGTGGAAGGAAGGGTTGAGACACTTACCTGCGCGCGGCTGCACACGATTTTTCGGTTTTTGGACGACGGGGAGCGGATCTACCTGCTGCATGCGGCTTACACAGTCCCGGAGGCTCATGGTTACAGGATGCTGGTGATGGAGTGGATGATCTGGTTGCCTGCGCCCGTGTGATGTTTGCAGAGGGCGGTGCTGTGAATGGTATCCACTCATGCAGGTTTGACTGTTACAGGATTCCCGCGGGGTGCCTTGTAACAGTCTCGCCTCCTTGGGTGCATGCTGCACGACGATGGATAGAATCTTCTGATCATGCTCCCGGAGCTTCTGCTGCTCGACATGGATGTGGTATGAGCTCTCGGTGCTTGTTTTTCTTTGAAAAATGGCTTTACCACGAGAACTCATTGATCTGGTTTATTGGTGCAGGGATCTTGGTTGCATGGCGACGAGGATGGTGGAGCAAGGTAACAACAATGTTCAGGGGTGCCAACAGTGGCATGCATGCATCCAACCCATTCCTTAGCCGCTAGATCTCCGTTTGAAACAAATTTTTGGCCGTCCCAAACTTCTACAGGAAGTTTCCTGTAGAACACAGAGCTTCCTGTAGAAATCTTGCACTTTCCTGTAGAAAATCCGCGCCTTCCTGTAGAAAGACTGTGCCTTCCTGTAGAAAAGACAGCAGCTTCCTGTAGAAGATTCAAACCATGATAAAATTGCACATACCTTGAAAAAACATTGGGATTCTTGGAGGAGGTGCTGGTGAGGTCCCTTGATAGCATGATGAGGGCCCTTGGCTCGGATTGGAGAGGCTTCTTCTCCTCCATAGAACATCTGCAACCTGCATGCAATTTTCATATTGTGCTTATTATTTTTTTCTTTTTTTTCTTCTTTTTTTTTGGGAAAGATAACAGGGGCGCCCCAAAGAGGTTTTCACCCTTGCTACCTGCCCTGAGCGCCTCAGAGAGGTTTTCACTCAAGGATCTTTTTCAACCTTTTCTCTTTTTTTTTTGAAAAAGCAATAGGAGCGCCTCAATGAGGTTTTCACCCCTACTACCTGCCTTGGGCGCCTCAGAGAGGTTTTCACCCAAGGATCTTTATTTCTTTTTTTTTTCTCTTTTTTTCCTTCTTCTTCTTCTTTTTTTTTTTTTTTTTTTTTTTTTTTTTTTCAGATCTTCTTTCAGGGTGTGCCAGAGGCAGAGGCAGAACCCTTCTCTATGACCAATACAGATTTCTCCATAGTTTTGATAAACTCTTGTCTTGAGAGAGGTCTCTTGTAGATCTTCAATCGATGCCCATTGACAAGCATGGGAATGGCTTCCTCATCAATGGTTCGAATGAGGACAGATCCATTGTCATGGAATTTCTGCACTGTATATGGTCCTAGCCATCTGGTTCTCAGCTTCCCCTTGAAATCTTTGTATCTGGAATCATACAACAAAGCCCAATCTCCCGGCTGAAATTGCTTGTCATGGAGATGTTGGTCATGCCACACCTTCCTCTGAAGTTGAACCACTTCTGAGTGAAGGAGGGCCTGCATGCGGTGCTCGTCCAGGCCATTCAGCTGCAGCAGCCTTTCTTGTTGTGCATGGCTGAGATCTAGGTCCAGTTGAGCTGCCATCCTCAAGGTGTTGTATTCAAACTCAATGGACAGCAAAGCTTTCTTCCCATAGACCAGCTCATATGGTGTGAAACCGGTGGTGGTCTTCCAAGTGGTGTTGTAGGCCCATGTGGCCTCAACCAGGCGATCTGCCCAATCTTTTCTACTGCTGCTCACCACTTTGGTCAAGATCCCTTCTAATGCTCTATTGGTGACTTCCACCTGCCCATTTGCTTGAGGGTGATAAGGGGTGGAAGTCCTGTGCTTGATCTTGTGATGAGCTAGGAGATCTTCAACCAGGTTGGAGGTGAACTGGCTCCCTTGATCGGTGACCAGCTCTCTTGGATAGCCAAACTTATAGAAGATGTTCTCTCTTAGGAACTCGGCCATCTTCTCTTCTGTTGCTGCTTTGATTGCTTTGGTCTCTGCCCACTTTTTCAAATAGTCAGTACACACAATGATGTAAATCCTTTGCCTCGAAGAGGGGTTGATTGGGCCCACAAAGTCCATGCCCCACTTCTCAAATGGCTCAAGAGTCACTTGAGGTTGGAGAGGCATCTCATCCCTTTGGGTCGGTTTCCCCATTCTTTGGCATTGGTCACACTGACTGACATATCTTCTGACATCTTGATGAAGTGTGGGCCAATAGTAGCCTGCCTGCAGGATCTTGAAGGAAGTTCTCTTTGCTGCAAAATGCCCTCCACAAGGCCCATCATGACAAGTGAGGAGGATATCAAAGAATTCCTCCTCCCTTACACAACGCCTTAAGATCTGATCGGGGCCAAGCTTGAACAGGTTGCCCCCGATCCAGGTAAATGAGGCACTTTTTCTGATGATTCTGCTCTTCTCTTTTGAAGAGAGGTGCAGAGGGAACTGAGCTGAAACAAGGTAGTTTGCTATATCAGCAAACCATGGAGAGAGTACTGAGATAGCAAACAGATGCTCATCAGGCATCTGGTCATCCACCGTCCCATCTTCACCTGCAGACAAATCCAATCTAGACAAAAAATCAGCAACAACATTTTCTCTACCTGGTTTATCAACAATGGTTAAATCAAACTGCTGCAATAAAAGTAACCATCTAATGATACGAGCATTCACATCTGGTTTATTCATCAAATATCTAATAGTTGCATGGTCAGTATGTACAAAGGTCTGGTAACCAGTAATATAATGTCGGAACTTGTTCAATGCATGGACTACAGCTAAGAACTCCTTCTCGGTTACAGTGTAATTCAGTTCAGCTTTGGTCAAGTTCTTGCTGACAAAGTAAATGGCATATGGAAGTTTCTGCTCAACTTGTCCTAAAGCTGCACCTATGGCTTTGTTCGAGGCATCAATGTGGATGTGGAAAGGTAGGGCCTAGTTTGGACCTCTCAAGATTGGTGCTGACACCAACTTGTCCTTTAACTCATTCAAACTCTTCTGACAATCGTCAGTCCACTTAAACTCCACATCTTTTGCCAATAGGCCAAACAATGGTGAGGCTAACTTGCTGAAGTCCTTAATGAATCTCCTGTAGTATCCTGCTAATCCCAAGAAACTCCGGACATCCCTTACCTTTTGAGGAGGTGGAACCCTCTTGATGAGAGCAATTTTGTTAGGATCCACCTGCAATCCTTGGGAAGAAATGGTATGGCCTAGCACGGTCCCCTCAGTCATTAGGAATTCAAATTTTTCAGGACTAAGGGACAAGTTCATCTCGGTGCATTTGGTTAGGACTTTCCCCAGGTTGGACAATGCTTCCTGGAAGTTGGCCCCATAAGGAGTAAAGTCATCCATGTATATTTCCACTGCATCATGGACCAGCTCCGAGAAGATGCTCAAGACAACTCTCTGAAAGGTAGCAGGAGCATTGCATAGCCCAAAGGGAAGGACTCGATAGGCAAAGGCAACCCAAGGACAAGTGAAGGTGGTCTTATCTTGGTCTTCCGGGATGATTTGGATTTGATTGTACCCGCTAAACCCATCCAGGAAAGAGAAGAACTTCTTTCCTGCCAGTCCATCCAACACTTGATCTATGAAAGGTAGAGGGAAATGGTCTTTCTTGGTAGCTTTGTTCAGCTCACGGTAATCCACACAGATTCTCCACTTCCCATTCTTCTTGGGAACCAACACTAGAGGGGACACCCATTCACTATCTGAGATGGGGTAGATGAGTCCGGCATCCAACAGTTTCTGCAATTCTTCCTTGACAATGTCTTTAAGGGCTGGATTCATTCTCCTCTGAGGTTGCCTAACCGGTTTACAATCCTCTTTGATGTATATATGATGGGTACAGACCGAAGGATGGACTCCTTTCATTTCCTTATAGCTCCAAGCAAAAGCATCTAGGTGGTTGGCCAACAGACTACACAGCTCCTTTTCCTGGGAAGGAGATAGGGAGGAGCTGATCTTCAATGCTTTCCCAGGGCCGAACTCCACATTCTTGACTCTGGGAGTAACAGGGTTGGTTGTACAGAGATCCACTAAGGTGCTAGCTTGGGCATCCTCCACCAATTCCTCTAAGGGTAGAGCACTGGTAGGTGGGTTTTGGATCAAGTTCTCGATCAAGTCATCCTCGGTTGGGGGGTTTCTTCTAGTGGTATCTAGGGTACACAGAGGTGCTGAATACACCTCGTCTTCTTCTCCTTCTTCCAACCAGAGTGGTAAATCATGCTCTAAAGAGGGTTGGGCAGGAGGGTATAGGACTAGCTGCTTGGACATGGGACCATTTTTGATGGTCATGTTTCCTGCCCGACAACTTATGTAAGCATCTGCAGTAGCTAACCAAGGCCTTCCCAAAATGAGAGGATATCCAGTAAGCTTGGCCTTTGGTTGCAGAACCAGGAAGTTTGCAGGGTATTCCCAAGAATCAATGGAGACCATGACATCCTCCACAATCCCTTCGGGAGTCACGGTGGAACGATCTGCTAATTGCAGTACTGTCGAGGTCTTCCTCAAGGAACCCTGAAGATTGAGTTTAAGCATGGTATCCCTGGTCATCACATTGATGGCCGCCCCCAGATCAATCAAGGTGTGGGGGATAATGGTGCCATTGATGTGAACATCTACTACAGGACTTCCAGGATCTAGGTACTTTGGGCAGATGACTTGTCCTAGCATAAGGTCAGACAGTTGTCCTATGACATTGATAGTTGAAGCGTCTTTCTTTCGTCTGCTTGGGTGTTTGAAACACTTCTCCTTAACCAGCTTGTTATATATTGGCACATCCTTGATGGCTTGGAGAAGTGGGATTTTTACACACAACTGCTTGAGCTCACCCAAAAGCTCATCTTCTTCTGGGTTAGGTTGTGTGGTGGCTGTTAGTCTCTCAGGAAAGGGTGGAATAGGCTTTGGTTCACTCTCCTGATGGTCTTCCTCGTCCTCTGGGGGAGGAGGTTGGCGATCTGGTAGAGTCTTTCCAGATCTAAGATTGATCTCCTGGATCTCCACAGCATAGGTAGGGCATGAGGTTTCCCCAGTGTATACCTGCTGGGCCTGTCTATTGTTGGGGTTCGGGTTCGGTTAAGCAGGCATTTGAGGTTGCCTTGGAGGAGCAGGAGGTAATGGTTGAGGTTGAACTGGTGGTGGAGGCAAAATGGCAGGAGGAGTGTTGTATTGGGGCCTCCACCCCGACTGAGGTGCATTCCATTGAGGCTGTGGCTGGGTATGTGAGTGATATGGATGAGAAGTAGGTTGAGTGGGGTACTGAGGTGGATAAGACCATGGAGGAGGCATGGACCATGAAGGATGAGCAGGGGGACCCCAGGAAGGCATAGGAGTTGACTGGTTGGGGTTGTAATAAGCTTGAGATGCCCCTTGCATCCCCTGATGATAAGGTCTAGATCCTTGTGGCCTCCTTTGGTTGAGGTAATAGAGAGGCTCTGTGGGAGCTTTGGTCCCTTGGTACATGGCTTTAAACCCAGGTAAGGTTGGACACTGATTTGTGGGATGGTCCTCCTCACAAACGAAACACACTTCAACCGAATGCAATGGACATTCGTTCTTAGGGTGCCTCCTTGTGCACCTAGGACAGAAGACAGCCAAGGCTCTCTCAGCCTCTTCTTTCTTTTGCTGAATCCTGAATGTATCAAGTTGCATGGCAATGGTTTGTCTCACCTCACTCTTAAGATCTTCTAATTGGTTTGCAAGCTCATGTTTGGAGAAAGGGACACTAGTTGAGAGGTGGTTTCCTCTACCTCGTTTCCGAGCTGCCCTGGAGTGGTTTCTAAACACAGTCTTGATGTCCTCATAAGGCAGTTGGTAAATGTCCCCCCTAGCTAACATGTGAAGGGTATCTAAGAGGTCTTCAGGGACTCCTCAGAGTAGGACCAACTTGAGGGATTTAGGGTCAAGTGTGCACCTGGCCCGCTTATAGCTTAGTTGGAACCTCTCCTCATAATCCTCTAAGGACTCATCATTTCCCATGGACATCCGAAAGATTTCCCCCTTTGTTTCCTTGGACCTGCAGTAATCCCGGTACTTGGTGTTGAAAGCTTGCTGCATTTGAGCCCAAGTGGTGATACTATTCCCAGGTAAACCCATGAACCAGCGTAGTGCTGCATCCTTGAGAGTGGAAGGGAAAAGTTTCAACTTTTGCTCATTTTCAGTATAGTCATAGGTTCTACAAAGGACAGCAAACTCAAACAGGAAGGTATCTGGATCTTCAGTGGTCAACCCATGGAAGTGAGGTAAGGCGGAGGGGCTAATGTTTTTCATTTTCATCTCTCCATTGGTCTCTCGGATGGGGAAGGCACCTTCTATTCTCTCATCTTCTCTTCTATTGTCAGCCATAGCTTCAGATGGATTGGTCTCTAACTCTTCTTCTACTATAGGGGCTTTGGATATCTCAAGTTGTTCACCTATAGGTTCCTCTGGGTCACTGTCACCAAAGAAGAGAGAAGGGTGACTCAGTGATGTGGTGGGGGTGTTTGGTAGGAATTTGCCTGATCTATCTTGGTTCCTACGAGGCATGAAATGGAAAAGACTTTCTTTTTCTTTTTGCTTGCTTTTGCTTGCTTTTGCTTTGCTTTTCTTTTGGTACCTGCAAAACTGAGACAGATTGATCTACAACTAACTATGAAAGATGCAAAATTAACTGAAAGCAGGAAAGAACTAATCTACTTTGCTCAAATGAAATTGCAGAAAGGAAATGCTAGTCTATGAAAGCAGGAAATGCTAATCTATGAAAGCAGGAAATGTCTATGCTACTTTTGCAGAATGGAAATGAAGTAAACTACTAGCAGAAGGCAAGAGTAAGAAAGTAGAAGAAAAGCAACAATTACTAATACTCTGATGCTTCCCCGGCAACGGCGCCAAAAAGATGGTGAGCTCCAGTATTGTAGCAATAATGCTACAACTCCTGGGGCTTCCTGTCTCTTAATTTTATCAACCCGGTAGTTCGTACAAACTTGGAAGCGACGGTGCTGTATGCACAAGTACTAGCTCTTGTCGCAGCTGTCACTTGGTCAGCTGGCACAAGTCCGCTAGGGCTCAAGCCAACTTCTATAGGCTCACAGAAGAAGCTTTATCAATGATGGACGAAAGCTAGCTCAAAGAAGACTAATCCACTTGGCAAAAATGAACTGAAAGCAAATCAAAACATGGAAACCCTAGGAAACCCTAATTTAACTAGTCTAACCTCTATGATGCAAAGAATGTGAAGGAAACTTCTACCAATGATGCCATTACCTCTAATAAGTGAAAATGCATGAATCTAATCTACTTGCATCTTAAGAGACATGTTTTTGTATTTTTTCTTTAAGTGGATGGAGTGATTGTGATTTTGTGCTTATTAGGGTTTGGTTGTGCAGATGTGATGCGGAAGGAAGGAAAGCTTGGGAAAGGTTGGGGAGGCTAGGAGAGGTCCCCAGAGATCCTTAGCATCAGTCCACAGAGGTTCCTCACGTTCAGAGGCTCAGCAACCGAGTGAGTGGCCTCCTACAGGATGTTTGTAGGGGATTCTACAGGAACCGCAGAGGTTTCTACAGGAAGTCTACAAATTGCTACAGGATGACCTACCGTGGGTGTTTGAAGTGATGGAGGAGTGATGGAATGGTAGGGGAAGATGTGTAAGGTAGGAATAAGGCTGGTGATGGCTCAGGAGTGGAGAAGTAGGATGGAGAATGAGTGTATGAAGTGGGTTGATGGATGAAAGGTGATAACAACGAAATGTCTAAAGAGTGAAGTTACGTGAGGAGTGGAGGAGTTTAGGAGATAATAGAGTGGAGCAGAGGACAAGGATGTGGTTGTATGCGTGATCAAGATGAAGAAGGAGGTAATAGGATGATGGAAAGCAGTGTAAATGAAACAAATGGTTTATGATTGTCACCAAGATGAAAATTCATTAACCTAAGCTACCTGAACTCAATGAACAACAAGATAAAGCGTGCAGAGGAATGTGCATGAAGCAGTGATGAAGGTGTATGGTGCAAGAGTGAAGTGCATGGAAAGATCTATCATAAATGAGACTATGTTGCAGCATGTATAACGTGAAGAACTGTGTATTTTTGTGGCTAGTATAGGCTGCACTCCAATCTCCAAATAGAGATGGCAGTGGAGACTTTCTCAACCTTTTTTGCTAGAGCTCCAAGAGATTATATCTATCCTCCTATCAAACTTAAGCAACTGAAAGCAAATCCACATAAACTAGTCCTATCTATGCTCATGAAAACGACTAAATTACCAAACTGTGAATTCGAATTGCATGTGGAAATAAACAAACTCAAAGTGCTGGGACGAAATGCAAACACATTACAACACTGAGGAGATCTATTGCTCTCAGGTTCGGCCCTAACCTGAGAGCTATAGCTCCTTGAGAAAACTCAGAACTAGATCAAAATCTGCCTTCTTTATTCATAATCTGATGTCATGCCAAATTGGCTTACAAAAAGGAACAAAGACCGAGCTGTGCTAAAAAATTACAATAGTAATGCGAAAGTTTCAACAACCTATCAAAGGCTACGGCCTCCATACTTATGCAAAAACGATCATCCAACAGGTGTCCTTGATTTTAGGAGCTCGGCTGTCCAACTAAAGTTTAACTGCTGATCCTGTAGGATAGTCATAACTACTGTTCCTGTAGAACAGTTATAACTGTTGTTCCTGTAGAACAGCTGGCTGCTTCTAAGCTCGGTGGGGAGATGGATTGGAGCTCGGAGCTATGGTGGGAATCACGAGGAGGGTCCCAAGACTGTGGACATCCTCTCCTAAAAACCAGCAGTGCCACCTCATTGTCTCCTTGTCTCCTTTTCACGTGGTCTTTTCTCCCTTTTAATGCAAAAACCTGAAATCATAATGCATTAGTCACGTAGATAAAATGTCTACCCTTCTTCCTACAAACAACACGAATAAACTAAGAAATGCATGCATAAGCAGTAAAAAGTGAATGGTTTGAGCAAAGCAAGTAGGCCAAATGAGCCCAAATTATACCAAAAATTGGGGCTCATCACATATGTTCAAGGAACTGGAAATGTACCTCTGAATTATCAACCCTACCCTCAACCTGGTTATGGTCCTCAATATTCTCAACCTGTTATGGGTCCGTACCCCAAAATGAACTTAGTGTGGGATCCATCGCAAAATCAACAGGTCTTTCAACCAAATGTATAGTTGTCATCTCAAACTGGACAACCCTTAGTTTCTGGTTCACCCAGCAACCTGTCTAGTCTACTATTCAAACTTTTGTACCTTCGATAGTTTCTCAGCCTGGGCCGAGTACACCTCGTACTCCGCCTCAAACGGCTGCTGCAACATCTGTTCAATCTACCCCACCTACTTCTAGAGTATCGACAACTCGGGTTTCTATTGTTCTTGTATCAACTCCTCAGATATCTTTACCTCAGTCTGGATCCACAATTCAAACTTCGGTTCAGACGCCTATAGGACAACCTGGTTCAAGTACGGTTGTCACAAGTCAACCTCAATTTACTTATCAGCCATACCAGGGACAGTACCAATTCGGGTGCAGCAGCCAGTCTATCAGTATCAACCGTACCCTGGGTATACATATCAACAACCTCAACAACCCCAGTACGGTCCGGTTAATACTGGTTTTCTGAGAGGATACAATATCCCAAATGCAATCCCAATTCCTAGTTATCCTAGATATCCTCCTCCTGGGGCTGGTCTCATGACCCAGAGTTTTAGGGACCCTAATCGTCAGTTAGCATTTATCGCAACTTTGGACTTGCCTGACTTGTCGCGCCTAACGAACGATCCAATTAACTGTCTTCCGTTTTGGCCACCAATGCCAAATCAGTTGCCTAGTGATATTCCTAAGTTTGAAGGCAAATCAGGAGAGGACCCGTCGAACCATGTGATGACTTATCACCTCTGGTGTGCATCTAATTCCATTTCAGATGATTCAATCCGTTTAAGGCTTTTCCAGCGCACTCTAATTGGTCTTGCGGCCAAGTGGTACATTGAGTTACCACGAGCCACTTTTTATAACTTTAGTCAGTTAGCTACTTTGTTTTTAACTCATTTTCAGTTGCCAGTCAGATATGACAATGGCATGGAATTATTAACATCATTAAAGCAGTCAATGTCCACTTACATTTTAGATCACATTCATGAATGGAGACGTCGATGACGTTTAGTGAAGGTTTTTGTTCCGGATCAGATCTTAGCCGAATGGTTTGTAAAATCTTTATTGCCAAAGATCACTGAGGATGTAGCTAAGGCCAGAGTCGTTACTGAAGAGCAAGTAATTGCTCAAGCTCAGTACCTTGACTTAGTTTATACTCAGTCAGGTACGTTATACGAGAAAATCCCCGATCTTCCTAAGCAAAATCAAATCGCTGCAGCTCCTTCAGGGTCTCATGCCGCTGATGGTATGATTGGTACGGTTAATACCAAAAGTAAGAAGAAGTCTTCCAGGAATTCTTCTCCTATCATAACCTTGCCAAATTCCCCGACAAGAGATTCTTCCATGGAAATTTCCGCCGATATTCATGTTGTAGAGTCATCTACAGCCAAACCAAAATCCGGTGGTAAGAAGAAGGGGAAGAAGAAAAATAAAACAAATAAAAATTCGAAAGAGAAACCAGAAAAAGCGGAATCAAATGATGAGAAACGTAAACCTCGTTATCCTTGTCTCATTTGTGACGAAGAGCATTTTATAAGAGACTACCATCATCATGTAGAGGTTGCCAAAATTGTCAAAGGTTCCCAAATGCTTGTTGTTTTGAAGGATCCTTTTCCAAGTCAAGACAGTAAGATGATAGGTTCTTCCTAAAATGCCAATGAAGAACCCATACTGATGATGTCCCATGTTAGGATTGTGACTCGATCGCATGATTATGGTAGTAAAAGTCCTGTTGATGGTAAAGAAGCAAAATCTTCTCATTCTAACCCATCAACCTCAGCTCCCGGTTCTGATCCGCTACAGATTGAGAAACCTAATCTAGACTTAGTAATCAAACCGCACGCCAAGGGTATACTTCGAAAGTCAGCTTTCAATCCACATGCGAGAGCGGCCCAGAACTATAACATTGTTGAAGATTTAGATGTTTCACCTTCAGCAATGTCGGCTTTGGAAGTGCTACAATCATGTCCAGCACAACGTAAATTACTATTTTCGACTATAGGAGCTATTGATGTTCAGGACTCAAACCTTATAATTTTCGATCTAGAAAATAGTACACCGCGCTTACCTCATCAAATGGCTTTCCAGATCCCAGTGTTAGTAAAAAACAGACCTATTTATAGGAATGTGATTGATGAGGGAGCCTCAACGTGTATTATGTCGATACAGTGTTGGAGATCGCTTGGTTCTCCTTCGCTAAATCAATCCCTGACAATTCTAAAGGCCTTTGATGGCCGTGGGTTTCATCCTTTTGGCATTCTACAGGATCTACCTATAGGGGTTGAAGGCAAAACTGTTAATCTAGATGTGGAGGTGGTTGATGCCCCTCTAGATTACAACCTTCTCTTGGGTCGTAGTTGGTCTTATGCTATGACAGTTGTCGTTTCATCGGTCTTTCGGCTTATAAAGTTCCCTCATAATGGAAAGATCGTAACTATATACCAGCTGACTTACTTTTTGTCCGACCCAGCCTCTTCTGAAAGTATTCAACATGTCGGTAAAATGACTATCCCGTATAAGGATGTTGGAGTAGGACTAGTTAAAGATTCCGGGTTACTGGGAACTTTTCCTTTTCCTCCTGTCAACGCATCGTCTTCTACTGCAGCCATTCATATGATTTCCTCAGAAACCATTGTTTATGATGTTCCTTGGATCGTACCTTCTGAATCTAAGATAGACTCATTTGGTGATGTTATGCCTTTGAGTCCATATGAAATTGTGTATCAGGCCGTGCATTCGTTTTCCGACCCATCTTCAACCAAAATTGACTTAATGAATGTGGTCCATGAGGAATCACTTTTCACATCAAACTCGAATTCAACAACGTTTACTGAACTTGTTCACACTAATGAGCAAATTCGTGAAATCCTATGTGTTAATGATTTACCATGGGAAGATCTTCATCATAGATCTTCGTTTTTACCCGAGAGTGATCGTTTTGAAAATGATTTTTCATAAATTTTTACGACTGAATATGTCAAGGAATCTCAGAATCCAATGAAGAATCCTGATTCAGAGTTAAATTTGGGAAACATTTCTCGAACTATTCCTATTGATATTTTTGTTAAGCCTCGAATTGTTGAAAACATTCATATAGGTGCCTCGTGTACGGAAGATGAAATTCAAATATATAAGGCCCTATTTCAAGAATTCCGTGACGTGTTTGCCTGGTCATATGAGGAAATGCCAGGAATTGACCCGCAATTGTTGTCCATGAAATCAAAACTTACCCGGACGCTAAACCCATCCGGCAACGTTTGTGTCAGATTCACCCGAGAAAAGCTGCTGCTATTAAAGCAGAAGTTGAAAAATTACTCAAAGCAGGTTTCATTTATCCGATTCCATTAACGGATTGGGTATCGAATATTGTTCCGGTTAACAAAAAGCAAGGGACAATAAGAATATGTATCGATTATAGGGACATTAATCGAGCCTGTCCAAAAGACAATTACCCAACTCCCTATATCGATCAAATCATTGATGATTGTGCCAGCAGCGAAATATTCTCCTTCATGGATGGTTTTTCCGGATACAATCAAATCAATATTCTACCTGCCGATCAACCAAAAACGGCTTTCATTTGTCCATGGGGAACATTTTCTTATTGCAAATTACATTTTGGGCTCAAGAATGCCGGGGCAACTTTTCAAAGGGCCATGTCTTATGTGTTTCATGACATCAAGCACATTGTGCAACCCTATCTCGATGATTTGCCTGCTCATTCATTACATCGAGCTGATCATCTCATCCATTTACGAGCAATCTTTATGAGCTGTAGGCATTATCAGATTAGGTTGAATCCACACAAGTGTGTTTTCTGTATAGAAACGGATCGGTTACTATGGTTTGTTGTTTCGAAAGCCAACATTCGCGTCAATCCCTCGAAGGTTGAAGCTATTGTCAAATTGCCTCCTCCTTCGAGTCTTCGCCAACTCCAAAGTTTGCAAGGGAAAGCAAACTTCTTACGACGATTCATTCCTAACTACGTTGAGGCTACAAAGGGTTTTGCCCGGTTGTTGAAATAGAATACTCCATTCTATTGGGATGAGATAGCTCAGAAATATTTTGATGCACTAAAACACGCGTTGACCCATGCACCGTTATTGCATCCTCCCAACTACAACTAGGACTACTTTTTGTATCTCGCCGCTTCCCATTCCACCATCAGAATGGTGTTAGTTCAGGAAGATGAAATCAGTACTGAACATGTGATATATTACCTTAGTCGAACTTTAAATCCAACTTAGCTAAAATACTCACATGTGGAGAAATTGGCATTGGCAGCTGTTCAAGTTGTCCAACATTTTCGTCATTACATTTTACTACGTAAAACTACAGTAATTTCTGATTGCAACCCTATGATCTATATTTTGACTAAGCAATTGCTAGGAGGCAACTACTCCAAATGGATTGTTATCCTGCAGGAGTTCGACTACGAATTTGAAAAGTCTAAGTTGAAGAATCTTTAGTTTTTGCGGAGTTAATGTGTGACTTCCCGCGTGCTGACACAGAAACTGTGGCGGAGGAGCCCATTGCGGATGAATCCTTGTTTCTAATCAGTACTTTAGATCCATGGTATGGAGATATCATCGTTTATCTCCAAACCCAATCCTTTCGGCCAAAAATATCAAGGTCAGAACGTCACAAAATACGATTCTAGTCCCAACAATTCGGAATTATTGGAGATACTCTTTATTGTCGTGGGGCGGACTCTGTTTTTCGACGTTGTTTAACTCACGAGGAAGCTGAAAGGGTTCTAAATGACTGTCACTCTGGAGCATGTGGCGGTCATATGTCTAGGTACGCCACAGCCCAAAAGATATTGCGCGCTGGCTACTTCTAGCCATCCTTGTTTAAAGATTGTATTAACGCGATCCGAAAATTCCACAACTACCAAATTTTTGATCGAAAGATGCACACTCCACCTGCTCCTCTCCACCCTCTAATTGTTGTTGGCCCGTTTGCAAAATGGGGTATCGATTTTATTACATGTAACCCTCACTCGACCTGGGGGCATGCGTATATCATCCTTGCGGTAGATTATTTTACCAAGTGGGCCGAGGCGATGCCTACATTTGAGGCAGACAGCAAAACAGCTGTGATTTTCATGTTCAATCATATAATTGCTAGGTTTGGTGTTCCACAAGCGATTATCACTGATCATGGGCATCATTTTCGAAACGTTATGATGACTGAACTTACAGGCCAGCTTGGCTTGCGTCACGATAGTTCAACTCCTTATTATCCACAAGCTAATGGTCTGGTTGAATCCATCAACAAAGTTTTATTCATCATGATCCGACAAATCATTGGGATTCATCAGTCGAATTGGCATAACATGCTATTTTCAGCGCTTTGGGCGTATCGAACCTCAGTAAAAACGTCAACAGGGTTCACTCCTTTCCAACTAGTTTATGGTCTGGAAGCTGTGTTACCCATTGAATGTGAAATCCCGTCATTGCAAATGGCCATCGAATTACTTCCAGCCACTTCCGAAGAGGAAAAACGTTTGTTATACTTAGCTCAACTAGATGAGAATTGACGTGATGCTGCATTGGCGATCGAAACTCATGCAAAACGTATTAAATCTCAGTATGATCGAAATGTGACCCCTCGAAATTTTTCGGAAGGAGAGCTAGTCTTATTGTACGATCAAGCTAGTGATAAATTAGGCACTAGAAATTTCGTTCCTATGTGGCATGGTCCCTATGTTGTCAAGCAAAAGCTAGCAAAAGGGGCCTGTGAATTGGTAAATTTTGACGGGGACTCTTTAGGTAAACTCAGAAATGGTCTTTAATGGATGTGGAGATTTTTTAGTTAGGTTAGTTTTCCTTCTAGCTGGTGTGTTTTAGTTTAAAAAGTGTGCTTAGCTTAGAGAGTGTTTTTCGTCATTATTCCTACTTATCTTGGTTTTACTCTTGATATTGCAGATGTCGATGCCTCTCCAAACATACATTGGTTTTGCTTATGGTGCTTGTCGTAATACACGAAACATTTCTTCCGCAGCTTGGGTTATCTATTCGCCCTCTAATGAGTTAGTATCTATGCATGGGGTAAGCCTCGGTCAAACAATGAACAACATTGCCGAGTATAGTGCAGTGATTGAGTTATTATCTGAATCTATTTCATTTGGGATTCGGAGTTTGATAGTGAGGTTAGATTCTAAACTCGTTGTATTACAGCTTAATAGAGTATATGCCATTAGAAATCCAGTGTTATTGAGATTATTTTTGAGTGTGCGTCTCTTGGAACGTGAATTTGATTATATTGATTATCAGCACATTCCAAGATCTTTAAATACATTAGCAGATGCAATTGCTTCTCGAATGTTAAGTAGACATTTGCCATAATCATACAAATAAATTTAAAAACATTCCATAAAATGTTTTACAAGATAAGCCGGTAATAGTGATATAGTATAATATAGGAGTGCGTCAAAATATACATCACCCTCGATCATAGGTTGAAAAACACCTTATGATCGGCAAAAATGATATACAAAAAGCAAAAAATTGATATGTATGTCTACAATAGGCAATCATCCTATCACTGGTGATGATCTCGATAAGAAACCATTGTACGAGCCATCTTACAAAGGAACCTCCTAAAAGATCCTGGGACCCCAATGACATAGCGCTGTAGTCGACGAGGAATGTCATCTATGCCGGTCTCTGGAATGTCTCATGTCAAAAGCTCTAGATGGCTCTCCAATTCGGCCAAGGTCTCTGCTGATTCGTCCTGTGGGGCTGGTGCTACTGTAGCTGGTTGTTTCCTCTCGTAAGGCCGGAGAGTAGCTGGTCACTTTGGACCCACGTCTGCATTTGAAACTTTTACTATTAGTTTTGGGATGAGATAAAAACGAAAAAAAAATAGGAAAATGTTGAAAATGATTTTACCTGAGTCATCCCATTGCTCTCCTAGTGGAAGAGCCATGTCTGGGTCACCACGAAAATCTACCCCAGTGTAAGGGAAGTCCTGAATAGCAAAAACCTAGTTTTCCAACCAATGGAAATACTCAGGTTTGAATCGAACGACCTTTGTTCCCTCATCAGGATGACGGTCCATAACTGCAACCCATCGCATCAGTTTGGGCTCTCGAGGAAGTCCGGCTCCAATAGTAAGGTGTTGTGTGACCAACATTGAGACCCTCTCCAGACCAAAGCTCACAACGAAAGCACCATATCCAAAGGTCTTCAGTTGTCCATTCTTGGCTCTGGTCAGTTGGCCTGTTACATTAGCCAACACAGCGTTGCACCAGTTGAAGATGGTGCCTCGAAAGCAGTCACTGCCATCCGCATCTGGGATCCAGTGGCTATATGTAGTGTGGTGCTCCCACAGAGCCTGGTAACAGTAAATGCGATCACCATGAGTTCAGGACAGGATATGGTTTTGATGTCTATCCCTTTGTCTCTAGTCTGGTTGTTGCAAAACTCTAGCCGGAGGCTATCGACAGACTGGCCACCCAGCCTAGTCCCGAATAGAGTCAAGTCTTCACCTCTCTTAGGCAAACCAATCAAAAAGTATATGTCTACCGGCTCCATTTCAAGCTGGTGACCACCTATGAAGAAGCCCTGGTCCTGTATGCTCCACCTATCTACCAGCCACTGCAAGAAGTCCACTTGGGCCCTCATGCCAGGTATGGCCCAGAATTTGTACAAGCTACATGCCTTCAATGCATCAATCGAAGGTTGGTGATTTAACGCGGCAAGATCTACGTCCTCATGCTCCCGTTCTCGCCAATCAAGCATGATGTATACTCTACATCCAACAAAAAGGCGAATTAGAATGCAAAAAATTGAATTGTTTGGGTGAATTTTGAGAAATTTAGGGTTAAAAACCCTTGCTGCGGGGACCGCACCCTCTCTCTTAGAGACAGTGCGTGGGTCCGCACCTTGCCTTCATGGCAGGTGCGGACCCCTGACTTTTTCCCCATTGAGAAAAAGTCGGGGTCCGCAGGTTACCTGTGTTGTGCCTACGGGCCCCCGCGCGCGGGTTTCTAGCCTAAAAATCCTCTAAAAAATGAAATGAAACCCTAAAAAACAATTTGAAACGGATAAAATTGAAGAGTAGGATGATGTGGATTACCTGGAGGAGACGGCGCTCGATTCCAATGGATGGATTTTCCACAATCTTCACGGGAAGTTTCTGACCAAAAGCTCTATTTTCTCACCCAAATCTCAAACGGTAAAAATGAAGTGACGAAAGCCCTTTTTATAAGTTTTTTGAATAAATGAATTGTAAATTTGTTTATGTTTCACTTTAGAAAGGTAACTTTTGCAGCATTTTTATCCATTTTAAACAGGTATGAGTAATGTTTGAGTTTTTGTTCAAGATAATCGACGAAAAAAAACAGTAGAGTCACCTTTAAGCTCTTTTCTGACTCCTAAAACATGAAAATATCACCGATTTTTTCTTTTTAAACTCGTTAAAATGGAACTAAAAAGACGGTCCATTTACAACACTTTTTCTGACCGTAAAAACATGAAAAGATTGCCGGATTTTTGTCGTTTCAAATTCGATATTGGTTATAAAACGATGTGTCATTGATCGCTTTTTTACTTTTTCGGATCATAGACACTAATTACGAAAAGTACTCCTTGGTCGTAATGATCAAGCGGTTCTCTCAAGTATTATTTTATACTTTTTCGGGCTTGGGAGACACAAATTTACGAAAAAGGTCAACCCTGGAGTCTTCTTAAGTTTTTCAGACTCTCTAAAATTGAAAAATGCCGAGTTTCTCCTATACTGGACTCATTAAAATTTAACAGTAAAGGATCTGTTCAATTACAAACAGGAACGAACCACTCCTTCTTAGGGTTCGAATTTAAACTAATTTGGACTCATCCGAAGGATGAGCTTATAATCAAGCAAATGTTATCCTCCTCAAGCTTGTCAAAAATAAAGAGGTACTTGCCATAAATGGTGGGGGAAAAGAGAGAAAAATGAGTCTGTTTGTCATACTTTGTAACCACTCTTGAACATGACACTTTTATTCACCTGGGTTGGGAAATCTTTTGCCTAACAGTTGATCAAACCACATTGAAAGTCTTCAGCCGGTTTCTGGGTATTAACTTTGGGTCAATTTTCACCAAACCATCTGCTGTGTCGTTATGTGTTCAAGAGGTCAGTGTCAATAAGCCATTCATCTGCAAAATATCTGTTATCCATCTTGACCATCCCTGAGTCAGTCCTTGCAACTAAATTTCTTCAACTTGATCTATGATTTCGTGTTGTGGGCTTGCCTACGACGGATCGCTTTCTATCGACTTCAGCTCATTATCTAGAAAGATGATCTAAAAATCGTCAGTACCTTGGGATCTGCATGCCTCAATGGCAGGTTTCTTGTCTTTGATGATAGGTTGCATCATTGACCTTCGATCAAAGGATTCCGTGACACGTTCGACATCAACACATCTATTCACATATCACGGATTGTACTGAGTACTTTGAGAGCCATTGACATCACTGGTGGTTTCTCTCACACTTTTTAACAGTTTACATCATTGACTGGTAATCAAGTGGTTTCTACCATGTTCGACTCCAACACATTCATTCACATGGATAGAATCGTACTGTTTCGGGAAGTAGAAATGAAGACCCTGGATCTAGTTTCTACCATCCAGGCTGCGAGGAATTTTGTATTCATTATATTGTGGACTATTCAAAAAAAAATGGTTGCGTCCATACTGTGTCTACATGTGTCTATATTTGTGATGTATTACAAGATCATTCCTATATCAGAGCAGTAGTTAGTTTTCTAGTCAGTTTTGATCTGAGTATGGGAATGCCTACCTTAGCGATGATATGATCTCATATATATATTTTGCATTGAATGTTTTTACAGGTTCGAACCAGGCTCTCCACAAGATGATCCTCGAAATGATAAAGTACTTCACTCTTCCTAAATGATAAATGAAATCCTCATCTAAACTATAGACTTCGCACTTTAGGGGGCAATCTATTACACAAAAATATCATCACCATGACTACTTGTAGTCAGGATGGGTCTATCATCACTTGTATTGTCCTCCTAAGCAAGTCTCAGACCTCAGCTCTTCAAGTCAAGCTTTGAAAATGAGAGAAAGACATTGAAAATCAACAAAGCTCTGGTTCCACACTTTCTCTCGTTGTTGCCTGCGGTCCCGCACCCCCTGTTCACATTACCTACGGACCTGCCCACTCTGTCCCTAAAGGAGTGGGTGCGGACCCTTGTGAAATTCAAAAAGGCGCAAATTTATTCTAAAAAACTCACTTTGGGTTAATTCTAGATGATTCTAGAAGGAATTTTGACGTGGATTGTTCGCTCTTAGGTGGTTCATGCATCCCAAAAGAGAAGGAGCTAATCCCTTGATGAGAGGAGCTATCCCTTTGAAGGAGGGCTTTATCCCTTTGAAGGAGGACCTAGTAACTTCCCTCCATTGCACTATAAATTAAGGCATTGGGCTAGTTGCTAGGGGGGTTAGAAGCTGAACATTTTTTAGGGTAAATGCTGGTGGAATTGAGTCTTCCTAGTTAAGCTTAAGAGGAGAGATCACATACCTTTTTGGCTTCATTAGGAAGAGAGTGAAACTTGTCAAAGTAGAGGAGACTTCTTGTTGGACCCTGGGAGGAGCTTGTATAGCATCAAGGCACAGGTTGTAAAGTTCTTCTTTGATTTGAATTAATACAATTAGATTCATTTTTCTCAACAAATTTTCTTATGTCATTTGTTTCATGAATTCCTTGATCAACATGATAAGTATGCTTTATGATATTGGCTTTTCAGGTGCTATTTAATTTGTTTGCTTGTTTGTGTTTGCAGACTCGCTACAAGGGAGCTCATTTGGATCAATGGACCAAGGCTTCCACAAACTCGCATTGGACCCAAGGTAGGCCTAAAACACTTGTTTGCCTTTGTTTATATATTGCATATTTAGAGAAAGATAGTTTTTGATTGGCTTGCTTGTCACTCGATATCGTTAGATTCTAGGAAGGTCAATATTGTCCGCAAGATTGACTCATTCCGTGTGACATCTACCTGAGTGGATGTCTCCACTCCTGGAACCTCTACATGCAGCTGCTCCACATCAGTTTGAGGCTACTCCTTCTTAGGAACCAATAGTTCCTCCACATCCTGTAGTTGGAGTTCCCTCTCAAGGGAAACTTGCATGGCCTTTTGCTCATCAAACTTGAGATCTCTGCAAACCACTATCCTCCGACTGGTAGGAAAGTACACCCGATAGTTGTGAGGTGTATCAGTGCACCCCACAAGTATCCCCAACTCTGTTGCTAGCTCAAGCTTCTTTCATGCACCCTCTGTCACATGGCAATATACTGATAAGCCAAAGATCCTGAAGTGGCCCACATCTTGTCTCTTATTGGGGAAAGCTTCCTCTGGTGTCTTCATCCCAAGTATGTGATGCGGGCTTCTATTCTGCAAATAGACTATTGTGTTGCATGCCTCAGCCCACAAGTGAAGTGGCATGCCTTGGTCATGTAACATTGCCCGTTTTGACCCTACAATAGTTATGTTCTTCCTCTCGGCCACCCCATTCTACTGTGGGTTATGAGGTGTCCTCAACTCTCATTTAATTCCTTACACTGCACAGAAGTCCTTAAACTCTTGAGAGACATATTCTCCACCGTTGTAGCTTCTCAAGGCCTTGATCTTCTTTCCTGACTCTTTCTCGACCAAAGATTTGAACTCAAAAAACTTTGTGAAGGTTGGGTCCTTCTTCTGCATGAAATAAATCTAGCATTAATGAGAATAGTAATCAATGAAAATCAAATAATACCTTTGCTTCGTTTTGGATGCCGTCGAGAATGGTCCACACAAATCAGTATGAACTCGCTCTAAGATAACCTCTGCTCGACTGTCTCGATCATGAAAGGAAGACTTGGTGTACTTTCCCAAGGTACAACCTTTCCATGTGTCAACTTTCTCAAATTTACCTTTTAGGAAGTCATGTAGATATGTTCTGCATTATCTTCAAAGTTCCATGATGTAAATGGCCCAACCGCCTATGCCACAACTCGCCAATGTCTTGGCATTTCACCAATTCTGCTTTCATACTCAATGCTGCACAATCATCTACCTGTAGTTTATAGAGATTCTTCACCTGAATCCCTATCTTCTTGGTCTGACCCATGGCTATGTGTCTTAGGAATGCCTTTATTTTACTGAAGACAACATCGTAGCCTTTGTCCTCCAACATCGCAACCGATACCAAGTTCTTCTTCATTCCAAACACATACATCACATCTGTCAAGGTGAGAGGAGCTCCATGCTCCCTCTGAAAAGCAACCGTGCCCACTCCTGAAACACTATACCTTTCATCGTCACCCATCTCTATGCGCATCTTGAGGTCTTTCTCCTCCAAGGCACTTAATAAATTTTTATCATCGGTCATGTGGAATGAGGCTCCATTGTCAAGATACCAGACACGGACCATCATCGATGACACCATGCATGTGATGAGGGTAAATTCAATTTTGAACTGAGAGGCTAATGCCTCACCTTCTGATCCTTCTGAGGATCCCTTCTCGGACTTCCTCGATGGGAAATTAGTCGCATAATGTCCCATATTGTGACAATTAAATCATCTTACTTTAGACATGTCACCCTTCTTCCCTCCATGAGAAGAATTCAATTTGAAATGGGAAGCCCTCCCCTTCCCTTTCCTTGCCTTACTTTCTAAGGCCAGATTTTCTTCATCATCATTTTTGGATGAAGAACCATCTCGTGTGCGCCTCCTGATCTCCTCTTGATAAGATCCAACCACAGTTGTTCCCAATCTGACAGTGTCTCCCTTCCATTCACAGAGTCCTGATAGCTATTCCAACTCTTTAGAAGGCCAAGGAGAGCGAGGCTCACCATATCATCATCGGCAGTAGTTATTCCCACACTGCCAAGCTAATCTCTGCAGGTGGTGAGCTTTTTCAGATATGCGGTAATAGTATCGCCATTCTCCATCTTGATTCTTCGAAGCTTATCCTTGAGCGCCAACTTCCTTTGGTCCCTATTGTTTTGGTAGAGGTCCTTCAATGTCTTCCACATTGAAAATGGAGTATCCTTCCCATGGAGACTCGAGACAATATGGTCTCTAACTCCCTCAAGGATGATCCATCTCATCTTCGCCACACGCTTCTTCCACTCAACCAACTCTTGTGCGTTAGTTAAAGTTGGCTTTGGGATTTCTTGATCAATGAATTATTTCAAGCCATTGTCTTCTAATATAGCCTCCATTCTATCTTTCCATGCTATGTAACTGGAGCTACCTTCCAAGGCATACTCGAGTCTCAAGCCATAGAACACCATTGGCCAACCTAGAAGTATGATATGAATTTGATTTGCACCTACAACCCCAAACTTCAAACTTCAAATTCTCTTCTCAGTATACTGTTCACACCTCTGATACCATGTAGAAAATCTGCTGGTAGGTTAAACCGATAATGCAATATATATCAAAGCAGAATACTATAACCTACTTATACTATCAGTTTTCGGAAGCTTAAAGATCGAGCTGAACAATATAATGAGAAGAAGAAGAATCAATGGCACAATACACATGAAAATACTTTTGGGGAAAGCCTCAGCTAAAAATCCCACACTATTATATTATAATACATGGTGGAAATACATAGGAATTATACAAAGCCTTAGCTCTCACAGCTGGCCAGCTCTCAGTACAATCCTCATAGATGCTCACATGCAATCTTGGCTTCTCTCCAACCTTTCTCTCTGCCCTCCAAGCTCCTATTTCCTTGCTTTTTTCCTTGTGGATGATATCCTATTACCAAGTGGATGATATTCCTTCAAAACTGCACAATCCTCAAGGATTATTCCTTGACTGCATGTGTTATCACTTAAGAATTCTGATTTCAAAACCGCTCACATTAGTTTGATGGTAAAAAAAATTCGGTGCTAGTCTAAGTTTGAGTTTTTTGTTTGCCTTAGAGTCTGAGTCTTAGGAGTCCACTATGCATTCTCATTCACCATTGGTCTCATAATTCACACAATTTCCATGTGTCAGCTCTGTTCAAAGGTTATTATGTGCTACAAAACTCCTTAAGTGATTTCGTAGCGCATAAGTCAGTTTTAGGTGTTTTCGCAGCGCAACATGTTTCATGTGATTTCGTAGTGCAGAAACCCAGTCTAGGTGATTTTGTGCTGATCCATAGCAAATCTCACCCAGCTGTCATACTTATCAGAATCAGTTGTGTTTTAGGTCGTTAGGTGTCTTGGTATTGGCACATGTTGCAGTTGTTGCTGAGAAGGAGACAAAGGGTTCTGTTTACGATCTGAATGCATTTAATGGAAAGTTGCTTGCTGGCATCAATCAAAAGATTCAGTTATACAAATGGGAGCTCCGTGATGATGGTTCAAGAGAATTGCAGTCTAAATGTGGCCGTCATGGGTACACTGCAGCAGCAGAGGCCATAATATTATTAATGTTAACAATACCCGGATTGGACCGCCTGGGAAAGGGCCTAAATGCGGTGGGATTTGACTGTATTCCACATGTCTCTCATTTAAAAGGCACAAAGCAACACCTTCAACGAGATTTAACGTGACAAAAACTCTATTCGAAGATAAACCCTTGCTCTGACGTTGTATTCTGTTAAGCGTGTTTGCTACTTTGGCCTTTGTTCTGCTCTAATTTACTCCCAGCATCAAAGATGCCGAAGTCTAAGCGCAACAAAATGGTGACTCTTTCTAAAACCAAAAGAAGGGAAGGGAGCATAAGGAATCAATAGTGAATCAAGTGAGGCAAGCTGTGGAGGATTACATCTCAGTATATGTTTTCTCATTTGAGAATATGCGGAATGTGAAGTTCAAAGATCTCAGGGACCGATTAAAAGGTAGCAGCAGGTTCTTTCTAGGATCAAACAAAGTATTACAGATTGCATTGGGTCGCACAGCTGCTGATGAAGTCAAGGACGGTATTCATAAAGCTAGTGAGATGTTACATGGTGAATGTGGTCTATTCTTTTCCAATCTACCAAAAGAAGAGGTTATGAGAATTTTTGAAACTTTTGAAGAGCGTGATTTTGCAAGGACTGGATCACTTGCAACAGAAACGGTTGAGTTGAATGAAGGTCCTTTGGAACAATTCACGCATGAGATGGAACCATTTCTGTGGAAGAAGGGGATGCCAGTTCGATTAAATAAAGGTGTGATAGAATTAGTAGCATATCATGTAGTTTGCTGAGAAGGAAAGCCAATATCACCTGAAGCATCTCGCATACTACATTTAATGTGTGTTCAAATGGCTACATTCCACCTCAACCTTGTATGCCGGTGGAGTCCTGATGAGTTTGAGATTTACAGAGATCATGGTGTGGCAAATCCTTCAGATGGTTCGTAGTGCATGCATTAAGCATCAAATTCTTTTACAAGTTTTTTGGTTCACGGTATTATTTTAATGTAATACCTCAAGTTCCTTTTGGCATAAAATATTGGCTTATGAATGGGAGAACTTCTGAGAATAGTTTTCTCATTCTAGTGTTACTAGAGATATTGGCTTGTAATATAGGTAACAAGCTCATGTTGGTGTAGCTCTTTTAAATGCAATCGCACCTGCCCAATCATCCCAAAACTCTACGTTGGCACAATCGTAAAATTCTGGGGCAGGTAAACCCACGAAATCAAGGAGATCCAAGGGCAAACAGGCAATGCATCCATTAATCAGCCAGTGAGGTACCAGCCAGATTCATACAGTTATATTTGAAATAGTCAATGGTGTTATTGGTGTCATTGCATCTTTTCCTCAGGAGAAATATCTGTTTCTTGAAAAGTTGCAAGAAAATCTTGTCAAAATGATCAAGGGAGTAAGGTGCTTAAACCATGAACACTGGCGATCATTTAGCTATGAAAGGAAGACTGTGTTTTTGAAATTACACAGCAGTTTCGTAGCGCGCTACGAAACTGCTGTAGCTGCATGTTACAATTGAGTTGATCAATTATGATTGACAAAGCGGCAAATCTTTTTGAAAGATTTTGTCATCACACAGGTACATGAGAAAGGCTTACAGCACATCAAGGACGTGGCACTCCATTTTGGGTAATTAAAGGATAAAGAACATGGCTAATTACTTCCGAATATCTTTGAGGAAAACAAAGGCATAAAAACAGGGACAGTTTCCTGTTTCTCAGCAGAGGTAAAAGGATACGACATTAAAGGCCAGCAAGCAGCTACAAACATCCATCACAGCCACCGCCAGAAGGGAACCAGATGTCAAAGAACAAGAACCATTGTAATCAAGGCTATTATTAGCATAACACGGTGTTAGAATCCTACTTGATTTAGATCTCTAAAAACTCCAGTCAACAGTCAGTTGTATTTATTAGTTAGTTAAAGGTTAATAGGTGTCAATAGAAGTAGTTTTCGAATTCCCCTCATGCTTGAGGAGGAATCTCGATCAGTTAGAATAAGAGCTCTATATATAGCTGAAACAGAAATGTAATAAGGGTTGGAAAACTTTATGATAGAGCATTGTATTTGGCTTATGTAAAGACAGAGTTTCAGTAATATAATTTGGCTTTACTTCTCAGGATTCATGAAGGATTTCTATGTTCAGAATGTGTGATCTTGTCTTTTCCTTAATTTTTTACAGTTGTATAAATGTATAATCACTCAGAATTCACTGATTGTGCTCTGATTTCCTGTATGCATTTATAAACTGTGGTTCCATATGAGTTGTGTTCTGAATATTCAAATGCTGAATGCCCTGACTTCTATGTAAAGTCAAGATCATTGTTTATTAAGATGTTGTTGACTCCATAGGCCCAATGGAAACTTGTTTAATGTTTTTCCAGCATCCATATTTGTATCAGTTATTTCACAAAGAGTTAGCCATCTTATCTTAATCAAAATCATTAACCCATCCAGAGAGAGCCCTCGCAGGTTGAGGAGGCTAAGCCTCAGCCTAAAGTAGGTTTGAAATAGTTACTTAGAGTCAACCTGACCAGCAGCCTATCAGGGTCTGATTTTGAGATAACAGCATGCATGAGTTTTCTTTATAAGAAAACACATGCAACTAATAGTGCACTGTCCTTGAACATTAATCTCAGCTGGTTCTTTCTCAAAATAAACATGCATGATTTTCTAATGATGGAATCTTCAGTTAACTGGAGTAGCACTAGTTGAGTGCATGCATGCATCAACTAACTGTTAACTCTCTATTAGTTCCTCAAACATGTTGGAACTAATTTAACTAGACTTAACTCAATAAACTGAGTTAACTAATTACAACTCAAATATAACTCAATCTTATCTCCTTAATTTAAGGGATAACTCTTGCATGACTTCAAAAAGACTTCTACCTTGAATTTCTCCAACTAATTAATTTAAAATAAATTAAATAATTATTTCCAAGTAGTTGTTAAGACTAAATTCGATTTTAATTCACAATTTAATTCAAGGAAAAATTAAATTGGAATATTCTTGTTGCCATATTTCAACACGATGAGCTAAATGAGATGGTTGTATTTATTTTGGATTTTTCCAAATTTGGAAAAAAAAAATATATTTATGTAACCCTATCTTCACCATAGACCATCAGTGTCAGCTTAATTATAAAGTAACACCTTCCACAACCTGTGGAAGTACAAGGGGGTGGAAGAGAGTCTTACAAAGTGGTATTAGAGCATGGTTCAACACCAAACCTGGCTGGGCTCAAGTATAGGAAAGAATTTAAGTTTTAAATCTAATTTATATGCATGAATGTGTACTTATGTGAAATTATTTTGTTGCATATATGAATACACTAATGTTACTTAAAGATTGATTTGAGTTTTCTATAGTAAGATAAACATGTAGGATGCTAACTAGAATTCCCTAAAGCAGCACAATATAATTTCAAAAGCTTATGACTGAGTGATGTAACCATAACTATTAGGGGGAATCTCTTAACTTATCTAATACTAGTTTAAACTTTTGTTTAATGTTTTATGTTGATGAATAATAGCATAGGCATGATAAAAATGCAAGAAATGGAATAGCTCGAAGATGCATGTCTAATGAATAGATATTACAAATGATATGCTATATGCATGAATATATGTTAGGTGCATATCATATTTAATGCATGCATAAAGACTTTGAGTAGTTTGTTGTCATTATTTGGTTCAGATGACTAATAGTGGTTAATGGTGAACATATGACCAGGAACATGTTAACAACACAATTACGAAGACAATGGAGGTGTTGCATGTAGTCTTGTGGAATCAAATATGTGGAAGATAAGGTGTTGATGAGAGAATTGTACAAGTGACACCTATGCATGTTAATATGCATGTTGTGGTAGAGTAAACTTCTAGTTGGGTTACCTTCTGGAAGGTTGGAGCCCTGGAAGGAGGAGTGCAGGACCAATTATTTGTGTGTGGGTCCTATATATTGCCTAGATCCCTGAAGGAATATGAAACTCCTATAAACCATAGGGCTTTGAGAAATCCTTGGCCAAGCCCAATTGGATACCCCGGAAGGATAATGGCATAGCTTAAGGGACTATTGTGATCAGCAAAGGGGGTGCACTACCTTGGGTCGAGTGGGTCAACTGGGGGATGTGAGGCTATTGATTGGAGGTTGTCGCAAAGCAAAGGGGCCTATGGCTAAGAGAAAATAAGAGGTTTTCTACCAGTCAGTGATTTTCTCTAAATATGTGTTCTAAGAATTATTGATTATGACCCTTGCATTTTGTTCACACTTAAAGAATTGTTTGAATGCATGATCAACTGCATGATATGAGTATATCCTTATGATGTTTGAATTATGGCTAATGTGTTGTCCTTGATGGAAACCTACTTGATAAAGATATCAACATGATGTTTACGCAGCTGCTACAGATGTGATGAACAAAGAAATGACAGTTTTGTTGGCATTATGACTAATGTGTTGTCCTTGATGGTGACCTACTTGATAAAGATGGAAACCTACTTGATAAAAATGTCAAAATGATGGTTATGTAGATGCTACAAGTGAGATGGACAAAGGAATATCAATTCAGAGATAGAAATATGACAAAGGTGAAGTTTAGGAAAGTATACGTGAGTCCTATGAAGATAAGTCACTTACATATGCAATTATGATGAAGAGAAGTGAGGTATAGTTTCCGCACTATGGTATTATAATACCAAGGGTCTTTACCATGTTATTGGCCCATAGTAATTAGCATGAAAATAGATATTTGATCCCGTCAAATAATACCATTAGAGTTATTAAGGGATTGGCCTAAGGTATTGGCTAAGTCCTAAGCTATATAAGGAGATGGAGATCAAAGTGTTAGGATGTGCATGTGATGGATTATTTATGAATAAATTGATCTAAAATAGGTGTGCACCAGGGAGCATGGAGATAGATCAGATCTACTAGATCTAAAATGACCACATATTGAATAATTTGTTTATGTTTTGATATGTCTGTGATGACGATATTATGATGTGTGTCTGTAATAGTTTGCATGTCAAGATTTGGGTATGATAGATGTTGTGTAGCAGCAAAGGTACATTTCAGTGGTTACAGATCTATATGTGGGTTTTCCATTGAGAACTCATGTACATACATGGATCTGCTTCTGGGTAGTCGTGTATATATTATGTAGTATAAACAGATCTATATGCAAGAGTGGTGAATCATAAGCGCGTACATACATTGATATGATTTATAAGAGTTTCATACATCTACTAGGGTTTTGTAGTATGAGCTCTTAATGATGTCTGATCAGTTTTGTTATGTTAATTATTGTTGTATGTTGATGAAGTCTCCCTTATGATAATATGTGCTTGAAAGTGTTGGCTAGGTTGACTTGTTTATGGAATGATATGTTGACTAGGGATGATGCTACTCTGTGATTATCTATATTTGGTTCAGTGATTTTTGATGGGTTCAACATGTCTTTCAATGATTGGTTCATTCTAATAGTGATTCATATTCAGGCATTTTTGTGTTGAGATCTATACGTGGGTATTCTTCAGGAGGAGAGCGTATATACGCAGGTATGATTAAGAACAATAGTGTATACAATCTAATGTATGGTTGATCTGGGTTTTCAGTAGCAATAGTTGGTTTTGGTGATGGATAACAGTGCTTGGCTTGGTGTATTTATGAATGTATATTTTAGATTCTGATGGTTTATATCTATTATGGATTGGTTTGATTCAGCTGTAATAAATGGTAGATTTTCAGTGATTTTATTTGATACATTGATTGATTTTGGTATTGGGCTAAAAGGATGGTAGTGGGTCGAGACTGAAAATATGATGAAAAGTGTCCTACAAGTTTGATGTTATGAGTCAAGTGAATCTAGTATGAAATATTACGAAACGTGGTCCACATATGTGTTGAGGGTTGGAGACTTTAGTGAGGAATTTGAAGCTTCCTTCCAGTGGTAGCTGGTAAATATGATTAGAGGGTTGGAGCTCCCTTTTAGTGGGTGTCGATAAATGAGATCAGGGGGTTGGAGCTCCCTTCTAGTGGATGTTGGAGAATGAGAGAAGTTTGTAGCCTTCTGTAGGTTGGTTCTTGCATACTGGTATGAATTTGCACTAGTAAAAGATTGTAAGATGTTTTCCTTTATATTAAAAGATGAAGACAGAGATGACGACAATGGTGGTTTTCTCCCACATTGGGTTTCCACCTAAAAATTTTGATGTCCTCATGTGTTGATGTGTTACTTATGTGTGATGGTTTATTCTGTTCTTACCACTCATGGTTATTGTTTAATTAAAGGCTAATGAAGTAATGATACACTGGTTAAAATAGAACCAATGATGAAATAACTGGATACGCAGTTTTCCTTCATCATAGTCACATACATACCCTGGTTTACTTAATGATAGTTGTTAGCACTCTGTAATTTCCCTAGATTGAGGAGAGAAATTCAGAGGTATCCACAAACAACTTTTCGATTGGAATCTAGCCCTTCTAGCCTTGGATAGGACTCTCTCACTTAGGTTTTTCAACTAATCTAATATTAGGCTAGGTATAGTGCTCAATAAGGTCTTATTTCCAAAGGTTTGGTGGTAA
The DNA here is from genome assembly GCA_031772625.1 of Pinus tabuliformis. Classification (NCBI taxonomy): domain Eukaryota; kingdom Viridiplantae; phylum Streptophyta; class Pinopsida; order Pinales; family Pinaceae; genus Pinus; species Pinus tabuliformis. The sequence goes on along the minus strand of CM062820.1, from coordinate 1,745,461,315 downwards.
TAAAGGAAACAAATCCATTGGGCTCGGAGTCATGTCAAATTTATTATTTTTCCAATGATAAGATGAAGAGAGAAAGGGTTTTTCCATAGGGTCAAGGTAGGTAGTCTTGGTGATGGAATTGATTTGTTGTAGGAGGGTGCGTGTGAGAAAAAATATGGAAACAACACCAAGAGTATAAAATTGTAGATAAATTATGAATGTTGTTGTAAGAAGAAAACATAGATCACTTGGTAAAAATAAATCAAAGCACCTTTCATCTGGTTCTTCAAAGCATGAAGACATACATTCAAGAGATGTGAAAACATAAGAAAAACTTACAACATGAAAGAAGAAAAATGCCACGAAGATCTAACACAGAAATCCATGCAAATCACCTTTTGTCTTTCATTCTCTGGCAAAACATTTTAGGATACACAATGCACACAAAGTCTCTTTCTCTCCAATATGTCCAACCAACCATTTTTACATTTAGAATAAAAAATTATATACAATATTCTCTTCCAAAGTCCAAAGGGGTAAAAATCCATCCTTCTCCCAAAGATTGGAAGAAGTTACAATGCTTTAGGAATAAAATATTTGGAAAATCTATCCATATCCTACTATCTAGGGTTTGGTTTTTGACTAACCAAAAATATGCTAACTGAAGAGAAAATCATGGCATTGGGTAGAAAAATATTTAAAATTCATCATCCAAATCAGTTTGGAATCAATTATGCCAAGTTGGAGGTCCACCAAGTCGAATTTCAAAAATTCTAGAACTCTATCAACAAATTTGGCTTGGCAAAATTGTGAAAAATGAGTCTCAAAGTGACACATGTAATTCGCAAAACGTAGTTCATGTGCACAAAGTAAGAGATACTTTTGTAATATATCTATTGTTTGAAAAAAACCTCTTTCACTTATTCAAAATTCATCTCCCTTAGGTCAGAAATCGATTTTAAAGTGAAACTATCAAAAACGCAATGTCTGTTGTGAATCTTCCAGTTTCGCAGCAACTTTTGCAACATTTCAAGTTTTGCATATTTTTGTCCTATCTCTAACAAAATGAAACTGATGGGTCATCTTGGAATGTCCCTGTGAAGGTTATGAACCTATGAAAGAGCCCCAAAACTAAAAACTTGGCTTCAAACCACCATCTCCCTTTTGCTATCACATGCATAGTAACTTTCGCAACACTTCACCTGTGACTAATATTTTTTTAATATCTCCTAAATGGTGAATCATATTGAATTAATTTTTTTTCATCATGTTAATATCATCATAATTCTTCTCCACAAAAAATTTGAGCCAAATCCGACTCACGAATTTCGAGAAAATCAAAAAATGGTTGTAGATGACGGTGGCTCGTTTCTTGAAAACCATAAAGAATTTTGACCTGAAATTAAGTGGATATATTTATCTTACCTCCATACATTTCCTGTGAAAATTTCATGGCAAACGGGTACAAATTTTAAGAGATAAGGTGAAAAAAAAAGTTGCGAAGCGCACTTGCGCAACACTCCAATCCTGAACTATCTCTACTCATCCTATGAATAGTTGAAGGTTATGGGCCAGTGTGGAATGATACATGTAACATTGCAAATCCATCAAACAAGTTGTAAACCAAGCACAGACCTCCAAGCTTCAAAAACTCTCCTTGTAGCAAAAAACGCAACAAAATCCAAATTTCCAACTTTTACTTCCTTCCCTTTGAAATTTATTGCAAATTGTTTAGTGAGTTGCAAGTGGTGACCCTGGCCCTGAATCTTCTCATAGAATGTAATACAACCAGCTTGTTCAAATGATACCCTAATGGGAGGGTCAAAGTTCACTAGACTAAGGTCTTGGGGTTCATATCGCACAATATCTCCTCCTTTTACTTTCTTCTTTCCTTCTGGGGTCTCCATCATCAAATATACAAGTTCTACAATCTCCTCAAAATAGGATATGATGTTGTTGAAAAGTGGAACATGTAGCAAGTTTTAGGCAAGGTAATTGTGCATCAAACAGGGGAGTTTTCCAGCAACAGCCTGATTTTCACAGCAAGTCTTTAATGTGTGCAACAACTCCTTTTTCCAACCCTGCAATGCTCTTCTTCGACCTCCAAAACCGCTCCAGAGCCAAGATGAATTTTGAATGAGGGGAAATGAGGAGCCACAAGCAGATTTAAACTCCTCATGCCACTAAAGCCTTCTTTGAAGTCATGATGGCCCACTTGTTGATGTGAGAGATGAGTAAGGGGTATCTTTGCAATGATGACCATGACATGACACAACTGATCATAACTAACTCTCAAAACTGACTCTTATAACTGACATAACATCAGCATAACTAACTCATGATGACCAGATTTTTCATGACATGACCTTTAAGACTCTTCCATGATGACATTACACTTTGGAGTTTAGCAATAGACCCTTTTGACTTAACACTCATGAAACCAAGACTGTTATTTACAAATTGACTTCAAATGAATAGTAAGAAATGACTATGATCCCTATAATATAGGACCCTAAAAGTGAGGATAGATGGTTTAGATATATCTCAAAAGTAATTATAACCTTTTTCCTTTTAGATTTAATTAAAAAAAATACTAAAATAAGTTAAAATAAAATATTTTTATTGTGAAATAAGTTATGGTTTTTTGGCATGTGGTATTGATAAGCCATGGTATTGTAACAAAGTCTATTTTCAAGTTAATAATATCCATGGTAAAGTGGGGTGAATATCCATGGTTAAGAATCTTGTCATATTGTTAAAAATTATTTCAATTGTGAAATAAGTTATGATTTTTGGGCATGTGGTATTTGATAAGCTATGGTATTGGCCCATGGTATCGCAACAAAGCCTATTCACAAGTTCATAATATCAATGGAAAAGTGGAGGTGAATATCCATGGTTAAGAATCTTGTCATATTATTATAAAATATTTTGATTGTAAAATAAATTATTTTTTTTGGGCATGCGGTATTGGCCCATGCTATTGTAACAAGTCCTATTTACAAGTTAATATTATCCATGGTAAAGTGAGCGTGAAAATCAACCGTTAAAAATCTTGTCATATTGTTATAAAATATTTTGATTGTGAAATAAGTTATGGTTTTTGGTTATGATGTCTTGACAAGTCATTGTATTGGCCCATGATATTGTAACAAATCCTATTCATAAGTTAATAACAAAACTAAAATATAACAAATTGAATTTTATTATTTTTATTACTTTAACATTTTATACATTTAAATGCTTACACTCATTTTGGAGTTTATATTACTTAAACTTTTTTTTAACTTAAATCAAAATTTATTTTACTTTTAAATTTTTATTTATTTTTAACTTAAATCAAAACTCTTTTGGATAAATAGCATCTAAACCGCTACTTTTTGTTTATTTCTTTTAACATTTTAATATTAATCGAGCCAACATTTAAATGTTTACACTCATCCCTGATATGACTTTTAACTTTTTAGTATTTTTTTAATTGAGCCGACATTTAAAATTGTTTACATTCTTACATTATACCTATGCACATTATCTCAACACAAATACTAATAGGTAGTTAGTATGGATTTAACCTTCATAGAATATTATTAATAGTAGTGGTCATAAATCAAAGGTTGGGATTTATCTCAAAAGTAGTTAAGTTCTTTTAGTTAAATTCATTCATTAAAAATAAGGCATATGAACATGTGTTATATGAACATCAGTTATGGTTTTCTTGGACATGTGATATTAGTAAGTGATGGTATTGTAATAAATCATATTTACATGTTAAGAATCTTCATAGCAAAGTGAGGGGAATCTCCATGGTTAAGAATCTTATTGCATTATTTTTTCTAAATATATAAGACTTAAATCATATATTAATTTTTTTACAATTAATAATAAGAATAATAAGAGTAAGAATAATAATAATTTAATTTTCAAATGGGGTCATTTTAGGTAGTTGGGAGGAATGTATGGAATCCTCCCCTCCCAAGTTACATTCCTACAAGTAACATGGTAGATGTTGATAGTACAGTTATATTCCTCGTATGGAATATTTTTGGCCAAATATTGATATTTTTTGTTTAAAATCAGTTTTTGACTACATATATGGATTTAACACCCCGAAAAACCCTTGGGGCACTTGGATTGTGGAGATATCACAACTCAAACTTGTGATTCTAACAAATTCCTACCAAATTCTAGGCAAATTAGACCGACCAGAAAATACGCGAGAAAACTCTCCAAAATGTATAACAGATAAGGATAATATGTCAAAAAAACTTCTTGAAAGTGTAATAGATAGATGGAAAACAAAAGAATAAATAAAAAAACCCCTCCAAAATGTATAACAAATAAACTATAGCTACAGATAATGTGATCCCTAGATTGAAAAGAATCCTTTTTAAAACATTATCTGGTAGATTCTCATTAGGTACCAGGTGAAATATATTCTTATTAAAAGTCCACAAAACTTGTTGCCAAATATCTATCAGTCAATATAATAGAGAAATATGATAAGTCCAGACAATAGAATGGATGCACTTTAATGTTTTCACTCCCTGCAGACAACAGGATGGTACTCTATAGTTGGTCATTTCCCATGTTCTAATTACGGGAACGGCATAGGAATCACAATAGTTCCATCAAATATAAAATTTTGTGAAAATATCTCTGAAATGGGGACATGGTCATTAAATAAAATCCATGTAATCTCATTCCATTATTTTCTATTCATGTAGAAACTACATTCCAATTGGCTAAGTTATTGGTTCCATGTCTCTTAACTCATTCATGATTAAAACATGTAGCTATTGCAGTAGCACCACCCTTTGTTTCTGGGCTCTCAGGAACCATGATACAAAAGCCTTTAACCACAAGCTTATATAGAGCAAGGGCCTCAACCACAAGGTTATACACAACAAAGTCATTTTTTTATATGGACCCTATTGGAATAAATTACCTATTCTCGCAATACCATTGCAATATTAGGGTTGAGAGGAGATGTGATATCGAGAGAAGGAGAAAGTTTAATGGTTTTAGAAGCATCAACTATGAGGATTACATAAACAGTTTTTGGGTATCACCCATAGAAGAGAAATGCACAATATTTGTAGGGTAGGAAACAAAACCCTATATGAATTACAATATGAGTGTTGAGAGGAGACATGGTATCGAGAGAAGGCAAAAGTTTAATGGTTTTAGAAGGAAGGCTCAGTTATGAGGTTTACATAAACATTTTTTGGGTATCACCCACAGAAGAGCGATGCACAATATTTGTAGGGTAGGAAACAAAAGGTATATGGCCTCGTGGTTTAATAATGTTGATAGACATGATAGGCCTATAGAGAATTCAGTGTCCTACACAATGTTCAATATTCTTGCTCCAATACACATGCATATCAATAGGGAGTTGGGTTCACACACTTTCATTTTCATGCCAAAGCCTCAATTCCATGTAATAAGGAAATGTTGAAGTGGTGAACTTATGTAGATTGTAGATTTCAGGAATATCATAGAATCTTATAGTTGGGAGAGAGGTCAAGATCAAATAATTGACCTCTCTCTTGACCGTCAAATTTCAGGATATTTTTAAAATCTTTGAGAATCTGAAATCAACATCAGGATGCCCATGTTGAAGTGCATGTTACATAGTATCAATTCGATATAATAAGGAAATGTGAAGTGCATGTTACATGGTATCAATTCTATTTAACATAGAAATGTTGAAATGTATATTATATATGGGTATTCTTGCAATATGTTAGCAGCAAGTTAATGAAGGAACCCATTTTTGTTCCATTCCTTTATTGACTATAAATCAGTACATCACTAATCAACTTAATGTTCCTATTATACCCTTGGGTGGTGGGGGAACCCCAAAATCTTCTAGCCCTATTTTTCATTTCATTCTAGATCCCATTACCTTTCCCTCTCATGTAGAAATTCCAACTGTAGATCACGTGATAATGCAATATACTAAAGCAAAATACAAGACCTACTTCTACAACAAAATTTGCAGAAGCTTAATCGAATATGATCAAGATAAAATAAAAACACATATAACCGAGAATGAGAAAGCAATCACACATGAACACAGAAGAATAATCCTAGGGAAAGCCTCAGCCAAAAACCCCAATCTCTGTAATATCATACAAGTGGAAAAATGTTTGGATTACACAAAGCTTTAGCTTACAAGCTATCCAGCTCTCAGTACAATCCCTCTGCTACTCATAGACAATCAAAGGCTTCTCACAAACCTTCTCCTCTGCCCTCCAAGCCTCTTATTTTCTTGCGCAGTTTCTCCTCAATCCTCAAGCTGCCATCTGTTTGTAATAATCCCTCACACACTGCTCTGACCTCTAAAATAACTGCACAAACCTGAAGGAGATAATTCCTTCTACATGGATGAGTTTCCTATATAGGAAAAGTCCTCCAACTGATAATACACTCTCCCTTCCTCTGATCTCAACTGGGTCTCTGTCTGCACTGACATGCATTAGTTATTTATGAGAGAATATTTAGTTATTTGAAGTGCAGCAGTTGCATGCATGCATGCATTAACTAACTGAACTCACAATTAATTCAACAAACTGTTTGAATTAATCTAACTGGACTTGACTCAGTTAACTGAGCCAACTAATTAAAACTCATCCTTATCTCTTTAACTGATGGATAAATTCTTCAATTAATGGAGAAACTATTGCATGTCCCCACATAGACTTCATGTTTGATTTTCCTTAACTAATTAACTCATGGTGAATTAATTAATTATTTTACAAATAGTTGCTAAGATCAAATTCGAATTTTACTTCATTATTTTAGTTTTAGGGACTAACTAAAATAGGAAGGTATCCCGAAATGCTATTTTTAGCACTTCCATTTTTCATTCCTTGTTGCTATGTCCAACACTGGTACCCGAACTGCTATTTATAATAGTGCTATTTTAGCACTTCTATTTTTAGTATTTCTTCTTGTTATTTTCAACATCTCATTCGTGTGTCCTACCTTTGGTAACATAGTACATGTGTATAAGATTTTGAACTTGTCAAGCTCATGGATTAAACATAATTCCATGTTTATTAGACACTATCGTTCTCACTATGGCATTCTTACCTCTTGTAGTCTAGTTGCTTATGATTTTGTTTATATTGGTCCCTATTATCTAGGACACTCATCAAATATTAACAGATATATCCAAACCATAACCCCATGTTTATTATACACCTACATTCTCACTTTGGCTTGGGAGGTTTGGACAAGTTGATTCCCTATGAATTTTTTTAATCATTACCATGTAGTTGCTTATGTTTTTTGTCATAATAGTCCCAGTGACCTATGGCAATGAGCCTATTCAAAAGGATCGAGCGAAACCACTTGAAATGAGGGGTGAATGGTCATCCCATCACTTTGCTCCTATATTCCCTAAGGAGAGGATTGGCACTACCTATTGGCTCATTATATATACACACAAATACACATATATAAATGGGAGAGTTGAATGGCCAACCCAATAGTTTTCTCCTATGTGCACAAAAGAGAGGGTGAATTCTTCTTCTTCACCCATTATGTATGTATGTACACACATATATTCATAAAGTCACTTGAAGTGAGGGGCGAATTTCCAGCCCATCATCTCATTGTACATGTATGTGCATATGTATACATAAACCCACTTTGAAGTGAGGCATGAATGGTCAGCCCCTCATCTTGTCTCTCAATGAAAACGCAGGTGCTACCTATTGGCTTGTTATGTATGTGCATATATATGTACATATGTGTTTCTATATGTTTCTAAGTAGCATGGGTATGTCTACCTAGGTGAAGGATTCTTTTACTTGTATCCATGTACCAAAAATGTACATTTACCCATATCCATTTTAATCATCAGTATGTTACATCTTGCAAATGCATCCACTTACCGCACCATGCCCTTTTCAAATTTGGAGATCTACTCCAATTTTCGGTATGTTGATGCTAATTTTGACATGGAGAAGAGTTTCTTAGTTAAAAATCTCCAGTAAGGTTGCATTTAGTTGTGCCCAATATGGAACCCTAAGCAACTAAGTGTTATATGTATTCCCTTTTGTACCTTTAAACTTTCTAATTTCATGTTGACTTTTACATTTTGGGTTTTAGCTATATGAGCTCAGAAAATATCAACAAGGATGAAGAAAAGAAGTAGGCCATTGTTCTTTATTTTTATTACAGGAAATTGGTGCCTCTGCCAATGGTTCAATATTAAGGATTCTTCATCATTGTTAATATTCATCTCTCCCCAAGTACCCACATTTTAGTTTCATCAATTTTGATGATTCAGATTTTTTTTACTTCGTCGTGTCTAGACCATAGTTTTAAAATTTGGACGAGTTGAACCAAAAATCGTCCAAACTAGTCAAGGTTCCTACATTTATATTCTAAGCTTTTATAATTAGAGCTTCCTCACTCATGGTTTTCCATCATGCCCATTCCATGCTTGAACAACTAATTTTCACTTGATGTTCTTTAGAACTATGAGCCAAAGAGAATCATGTGTCATAGAGCAGGCTCAAATAATGTGTTTGTTTCCTTCCTTCTAGATGGCCTAGAGGAGTAAATGGGTAGAATGATCCAGACATTGTTCAGGATTGGATTTTGGAAACCTTGGACTCTCCAGTTCTTAATGGTCTTTGGGATGCTTGTTGAGTCTCTATATGATTCTTAATGTTTTCTTCCAAGATCTACTAGAGGTGGCAAGAATAGGGGTATGTGTTGAAAAGATGCTCCAAATTTTCTGATTCCCTTTAGCATAGATTGTAGCAAGAAGGACCTAAGTGTTTTAACTTTTGGATGTTGTCCCATGTTAGTTTTTTTTCTTGAACCAAAATCCATATAAAGATCGAGAATTTGGGCCATATTTTTTGTCTCCAAATATTGTTCCAAGTAGCAACTTTGAGAAACATTTGGTGACTAGATTCCAGTCTGTAAGCTTCATGAATCGAAAAAACATTGCTTGAGCTATAGACCCATCTTAATTTGTCCTCCTGAGTCATGATGGGGATGTTTCGTTGTTAATTTTTTTCCATAAATATGTCCTCAAATTGGAAATGGGATTTGGGATCCAAGTCTCTTAGGGTAGCCATTATTTCTAATCTTGGCTGTGGATGCAAGGGATCCAGTAATATTTTACCTCTTTGCAGTCATAGCCTAGTCATATTGAGGAAGAGAAGTTCTAAGTCCTTTTGATCTTGAATCTTAGGGAACTATTTCTAGGAGTCAGCCTAGAACAAGGTTGATTAACATTTCTTGAATCTCCCAAAAATAGTCTTATTGAACCAGGTGCATGACTTTTTTGGCCAAGTTCCAAATGGAAGATCTAGATTGGGTGAAGGTGTATATGGGTTGTTGAAGAGGGATATTCCTTGCATATTTTCTATTCAAAATTCTTTTTCAAATATCAAAGCTTCCCTAAAGCCATTTTCCACCAAATTTTAGCTCATAGTATTGTTGCCAATGTTGATGGGTCTCATAATCCAATACCTCCTTGTAGCTTGGGTTTGCAAATCTTGTCCCATACCACAAGGGCCCATTTTATCTCCATTTTGGCTCGGCCCCAGAGGAATGAATCTTGAACATTAAAAATGGAGTTAAGTATAGAAGTGAGAGCCATAAGAGTTGGGAAAAGATATATTGGGAGATCTTGCAAGACTAATTTCATAAGGATGAGTGTACCTGCTACATTGAGCGAGTGAAAGGTCTAGTAGGTGAGAAACTATTAATTTATGTGATGAGGTTTTCCCACAAGTTACACTTGAGGGAGTTGTAAACTAGGGGGTGCTTGAGTACTTAGATGGAAGTGTGTTGATTTGAAAACCAAGAAGTCTAACAATGTGTCATTATATTTCCAGTAAGGTGTTAAAGAAGAAGACCTTTGATTTGGTTATGTTGATTTCCATACCTAATGCACTGGAAAAGTCCTCCAAGATTTGAGAGAGTCATTTTTCTCTAGGTGGATATTGGTGTCCACCTTCGTATTCCACTTGGACCCCCAACATTATATCCTATCAGTTTCCTATTTTTCAACATTGTTTCCTATTTTGCTAATTTTATATTTTTTGCAGTTTTCTGGTCCTGAACTTCCAAAGTCATTTTGAGGCCCTAAATGACATTTTTTGGGAAAATGGGAAAATGTGATTAAATGAATGCAGTTACATTCAAGAGTTTTTTTCCTCATATAGACATTTCTAATGGGCTATTGTGCACACTAAACAAAGATCGTATGCCAAAGTTATGACCTAGGAAAGTTGACATTCCAACTAACCCCATCGAGGCCCATAATCTTTTGGCACTTCATCTCCTATGATTAGGTTTTTGGATTTTTACGGTTTATCATTGTTTCTTAATAAGAAAAATACCTCATAGCCTCATTATAACAAAGTTCGAAAGGCATGTAGCCATGACATATATTCTCAGAGATAAGCTACCATCACCCAAGTTACTTTTCTTTCATTATGCATGTAAACAGTCTTTAGCATTTTTATTTATTAATTGAAGTTTTGTTTCATTCTATCTATGTGTTTTTGTTTAAATCTGTATTTAGTTTTGTTCCTTCACAAATTTGGATTAGTGGCACCAAAGTGGTTTTCTCTCTCTTTGTTTTTTTTGCAAGTCCCCAACAAGGTCGAGGTATGAGTCGGAAATCAAACTACTTGAGCCCTTACAAGTATGGCCTCACCAACCCAACACCCTCCCATGGTGGAAGAAACGAAAAATGAGGGAGTAGGGTATCCTATGAAATTATTTCTCTAAGAAACCCTCAAATGACAAAGGAACAGGAAGATGGATATTTTCCCAGATCTTTCGGCAGATACCAATGGGAAATGAATCTTCATCCAATAGTCACTTTGGAGGCATAACCCCCTTTAAGGTACAAGTTAATTTTTAGATTCCTATATGTAAAGTTCAGATAGATGCATGTGCTCTAGATAAATGGTTAAATCTACTTGAAGGATATTTTTTGCTACATATTTTTTCCGATAGAGAAAAGATTACTTATGCGCTCGTAAGGTCACCCCCCATGTCAACGACTAGAGGGAAACTTATAGTGAACAAAGGGCATAGGAGGAATCCTCACTATTTTTAGTTGCACCGTCTTGGGACTCTTTCTGAGATGTTGTTAAGGAACAATATTACCATGTTGGAAGATATGAAGACAAGTACATAAAATAAACCACATTATGGTAGGAAAGGGACCAAGAAGTTCATGGATGTCTTTCATACCCTGCACACAAAGTTGGGTATCAAGGACTCTAAGCGACATCTAGTGCTCAATTACCATATCTGTCTACACAAATACATCCAGGTAGAAATGGATTTCCTAGATCCCTCCTCACTTCGTGTAGCATACCAATATGTTGTTAATATTGAGCATAAATTTAAATAAAAGAAGCAAGGCTTTGGATCTTCAAATCCGAAGCAGGGTAAGGGGATTACCAAATTGTTGAAAAAGGATAGAGCCAAGGTTTAATGACTCAGGACAACCCGTCTAAACCACAAGCAAATAATAGCAATGGGAAGATAAATAAAGATAAAGGAAAGTGGTGTGAGTTCCACAAGATCCCCACTCACAACATAAATGAATGTCGTGCAAAGTAGGCATTGGTAGTCGGGCCGAAAGCTTCAGAGTTAGATGCATGTTCTGAATTTGACCTAGAACATGACAAGGGGAAATGAATAATTGATGCAAAACCCAGTGCCATTGTTGCCACAAAGGTTAAGAAAAGTGAGTCGAAGATCCAGAGGAGGGTGAGTGTCTCTTCCACTCACAGGAGTCAAAATAACCTCATCTCAGTAGAGGTTGTTAAGCGGTTGGGCCTACAGTTAACACCACACCTACAACCATACACCATTGAGTGGCTCAACCAAGGGTGAGATCTATGCATCAACTAGAATTGTCGCCTTCCCTACAAGATCAAGCCTTTCATAAATGAGGTATTTTTCAATGTTTCCTCCATTAAATTTTGTGATGTTTTACTGCCATTTATTTGATCTATACAATGTAGTAAATTCGTCTCCCAAATTGGGAAAAAAAATCCTTCCTAATTCACTCTCAAAGTGAGGGAAGATTATGGCCACATTCATGGCCCCCAGAAAAGGGATCCTTTGCACAAAAGAAGCAAGTGGATAAGGTTGTGGAAGAGTACAGGGATATCTTCTCCTCACCCATAGGGGTACCTTTCGTTTCTAAGTCAAGGATTTGTTCAATTTGACCCCCGAGCCACCTAATGTGCCAATATACTGCCACTCTCTTCTGGAAAATGAAGAAATCATGCGACAGATCCAAGAGTTGTTACAAAAAAGGCACATCCAACAAAGTTCCTCACCTTATGGGAGCCGAATTTTACTCGTACAAAACAAGGATGGAACTTGGAGACTCCACATTGGTTATTGAACACTGAACAAAATCACAATCTGGAACAGATACCTGATACCATAGATTGATGACCTTCCTGACCATCTCAAGTGGGCTAAGTATTTCAACAAGATTAATGTGAAGTCTAGTTATCACCAAGTTCTAATAGAACCCATGTATGTATGGAAGACCACCTTCAAGTCTAAGGAGTGTCTCTTTGAGTGGTTGGTCATGTCCTTTGGTTTGAAAAAATTCCCCCACAACTTTTACGAAGTTGGTGGATGAAATCTTGCATCCTTTCATCAACTCATTAGTGGTTGTATATCTGGATGATATCCTCATATTCAACAAGAGTTGGGAAAATCACTTCAACATATTCGACAAGCCCTTCAAAGCCTGCAACAACACAAACTATGTGCCAACCTAGAGAGATGCTCCTTTGTCATGGACCAAGTCTAATATTTGGGCTACATAATTGATGAGAAAGGCATGCATGTGGATCCAAATAAAATCTTCCTAGCACCGATAACTCTAACAAAGCTTCACAACTTATTGGGCCTTGCTAATTTCTATTGGAGATTCATGTTGGGGTTCTCTCATTACACTTGGTCCTTAAGTCAATTTACCAAGGGTAGAGAAAAAGAAAAGTTTTTTGGCCTAAGTCATAGCAAAAGGAATTCATTGAACTGAAACATCCCCTTTTCTCTACACAAGTCTTCACCTTTCCAAACCTGCAACAATCATTTGAGATTGAGACAAATGCCTCTAATTATGCTATTGGTGAAGTCCTCAATCAGTAAGCGCATCTAGTGGCATATCACAACGATACACTCCATGATATTGTTTGAAGGTACTCCACATATGCTAAGGAAATGTATTTTATTGTGCAAGCCTATCAATAATGAAAACATTATATTTTGGGGGAGTGTTTTCGCTCCTAGAGACAACCCCCAGATTGAGGAGAAGGGTTAGTACCTAGGACATCTTAATGTATCTCAAGGATAGATCAGCTCTACTCAAGGATTTGAGGTAAAATTATTGAATCTGGTTCAAATGCTCTTCTCAAAGGCGAAATTCAATTTACATATGGGTAGTATTTTTTTCCAAAGAATTAATGTTCAGATATGGTGGTCTATACAAATAGAGTGTAGTTTTGATTTTTCGTTGTAGTATGGGTGAAGAGAAGAAATATAAGAAAGAAACCCAGTGTAGATGATCTAGGTGGATATTGGTGGCCACCCGCCTATTCCACTTGGACCCCCGACACTGTCTCTCTTAGTTTTTCGGTTTTCTTAATTGTAGCATAGTTTACTATTTTTGGCAGTTTCTCGGGCCCTAAACTTCCAAAGTCATTTTGAGGCCCTAAACGATGTTTTTAGGGAAAACAAAGAGACCGGAAACAACCCAAATCAACTTGCTCTCTTGTTTTTAGCCTTCTCTTTGAGATCTTTGAAATGAAGTATTATGATAGCCAAATGAAGATCGTATGCCAAAGTTATGACCCCGTGAAGTTGATGTACCAATTTACCCAAACAG
>CM062820.1:1745312427-1745442427 GCA_031772625.1 Pinus tabuliformis | reverse complement strand
TCCCCCTTAGACCAATTGTTAACACCATTGGTTCCCCTACCTATGAATTAGCTAAGTATGTAGCTAAGATCCTAAAACCTCTGGTTGGTAACACAGACTCTTTTATAAAAGACTCAAGTGATTTTGTAAAGCTTATTAAGAATAAAAGGGTGCATAAAGATGATATTCTAGTAAGCTTTGATGTCGTATCTTTGTTTACAAAGGTTCCTCTTGATGAAGCTCTTCATGTTATAAAGATGGCCACCGATCCTGAAACAGCGAAGCTTGCAGAAATTTTGCGGTCCACTTTTTTCAGTTTTCAAGATCACTATTATGAACAAATTTCTGGAGTCGCCATGGATTCCCTAATCTCACCTATTGTCGCCAACCTATACATGGATTACTTTGAAAGAAAAGCCCTTGGCTCATTCCACTTGAAGCCGGCATGGTGGAAAAGATTTGTCGATGACACCAACCTGAATTGGACTCATGGTAAGGCAGAGCTTGTGAAGTTCTTCAATCATCTTAACTCTATATCTTCCGAAATCAAATTTACGATGGAGCTTGAGGAGAATGGTAAGATCCCCTTTCTAGACATTCTGATCAGTAGAAAAGAGGATGGTACTTTGGGACACCAAGTCTACAGGAAGAAAACTCATACTGATAGCTATCTTCATGCTGACTCTTACCATCATCCCTCCCAAAAATCCGGCGTCTTAAACACCCTGGCTGTGAGGGCTTTCAGGATTTTTTACCCTGATCACATAAAGGATGAGATTGAACACTTAACCTCTGTCTTCAAAAACATTGGATACAAGGAGTGGAGTATCAAGAAAGCTATAAGAAGGGCTCAGGATAGGGCCCTCTCTGAGCATCCCCCTGGAGACAAGAAAGAATATCAAGGGAAAGTTTACCTTCCATTCATCCAAGGGATTACAGATAAGATTGCAAAAATTTTAAGGAAGAATAACATAGACACTCAATTTACAACATGTGGAACGATAAGGCAAATGATGAGGTCGGTTAAGGATAACATTGATCGACAACAACTCAAGGGAGTGTACAAGATCAATTGCTCATGTGGCAAGAGTTATATTGGGGAAATAGGTCGGTCTCTGAAAATAAGACTTAAAGAGCATGCCGCTGACATAAAGAATGAAAGATCCCGCACATCAGCCCTTGCAGAGCACTCGTCCAAGACCAAACATCATGTGTGTTTGGAAGACACCAAGATAATTGCAAGAGAGGACAACTATCATAAAAAAAATCAGAGAGGCCATTGAAATTATGAAATTTCCTCAGAACCTCAACAGGGACAATGGGAGTGAAATCAATGGAAATTGGCTTCCTCTGATCAAGCAAATAAACCCCCCCGGACCCTTGGAAGCATAGGATCGGAAATAGGGGGTCTTTCATTTCGAAGGTTTATTAATTAATTAAAACAATTAAAACAAATTAATCTAATTAATTTAATTTAATTAATTATATTAATTAAATTAATTAAATTAAATTAAATTAATGATTTAATTCTTAATTAAAATAAAATAAAATATGAAATTAATCATAACCTCTCAAATAATAAATCAATTGATTAATAATAATCCAAAAGATAAAATATCTTTGATTATGAAAAAAAACAAATATAACTAAAAATAACTTTGATTATAAAAATTTAATTAATAAGAATAAGATCTAATTAAGATCTCTCTAAGAAATATTAATCAAATAAAAAATTTTAGAATTATATTAAATTAAAACATTAGGATGTAGTATGAATTAATTGATTTTAATTAAATTCAATGAGGATTATTTAAATCAAAATTATTAAACAAAATAAATTAATTTAATTTAATCTATTAATTATAGAAAAAGAGAGAAATTAAAATAAAAATTTTAATCAAATGAAAATTTAAATGAAATAATTTTTTTTTTAAATGAAATAAAAAATTTTAAATGAAATAAAAATTAGAGCTTTAGTATTATAAATTAATTTCTTTATCAATTTTAATTGGATTTTAATTAAATTTAATAGGGACTAATTAATTAATTAAAAACAAATTTATTTTATTAATTAAAAACAAATTTATTTTATTAATTAATCAATTTATTAATCAAATAAAAATAAAAATTAGAAATTAATAAATTAATTAATTTGATAAGTTAATTAATTAATTAATTAATTAATCAATTAATTAATTGATTAATCAATAATTGATTAATTGAAGGAAGGTTAAAATAATTAATAATTTAATGTAAATTAATTAATTAAATTAAAATAAAAAAGAATACACCCTATCCTATTCTCCTTATAGAAGTAGGTCTTTCCCCTATTGAGAGCCTAGCTATGCTTAGGTTTCTGTTGTACAAGCACAAAATCAGTAACATAGACGATCATAGACTTCCTAAGCTAGCTTTAAATTCTAGCCAAAACCACCTAAGGCTCAATCGAGGGTGGCATAAAGACACAAGGGCCTGGTTAAACTATTGGGAGATCAACGAAAATGATGCATTGCAAAACATAAATAACATTAAAGATATTGTTACTTCTAAGTTCAAAGAAAAAAGGTGGTGTGAGAAAGACTTAGCGGCTAAAAGAAAATTAAGTTATTATAAGAAGGTCATCAACCCCACCCTAGAAGATCAAAAGTATCTCTCTATTTTAACTAGCTCAAAGAAGAAAATTAGTATAGCAAAGATTAGAACGAATTCTCATGAGCTCCATAGTGAAACAGGTCGTTGGGCAGTTCCTAAAATGCCATGGACGGAAAGGATCTGCCATATATGTGAGAATAGGAATATCGAGGATGAAAACCACTTCCTCTTAGAGTGCCCCGCGTATAACCACATTAGATCTCAGTTTCACAATCTTTGTTACAATACTGACCTTCCTAGCCTTTTACAATGTCAAAATTATAGTGAGCTCGGGAGGCTTCTCTCCAAGCTTTTTGAGCATAGGAATAAAATCTTAAATCAAAATAGATAATTTGTTTCTTTAGGTCCGATAGACCATTATTTGGTCTTAGCGGACGTTAACCATCATCATCATCATCATCATCATCATAAAACTAAAATAATTAATAATTGAAGTTCAAAATTAATAAAATAAGATAAATTAAACTTATTTGTTCATGATTAAAATAATTAAACCTGAACTAATAATGAATAATTAAATAATTAACTAAAGTTTTTATAAAACTTTTATAGATAGAATTTTATAAAAATTTATAAAATAATAAATAAAAATTAATAAAAATTAGAAATCATGTGTCGGCCTTTATAAAATTAGGGTTATTGGTTTATTTATATCCAGGTCACAAGGCTCTCTTCTCTCAATAATCTTTCATTCATATTCTATCTGATTTGTCCTGATGATGGACCCCCTTTGGGGTTTGAAACGTTGGCAGAATGAACTAGAAACTGTGGATAATCCGGATCATGAAACTACAAAATAAAATAAAATAAAATAAAGTAAAATAAAAATAAATAAAAAATAAAAAATAAATAAAAATAAAAATAAAAATAAAAAAATTAAAAATTAAAAATAAATAAATTAAAATAAAATAAATTAAAATTAAAATTAAAAATTAAAAAAAAAAATAAAAATAAAAATAAAAATAAAAAATAAAATAAAAATAAAAATAAATTAAAAATTAAAAATTAAAAATTAAAAATATAAAATAAAATAAAATAAAATAAATAAATAAATAAAAATAAAAAAATAAAATAAAAATAAAAATAAAAAAAATAAAAATAAAAATAAAAATAAAAATAAAAATAAAATAAAAATAAAATAAAATAAAATAAAAGTTAAAAAAATTAAAAAATTAAAAATAAACAAAATAAAAATAATAAACAAAATAAAAATAAAAATAAAATAAAAATAATAAACAAAATAAAAATAAAAATAAATAAAATAAAATAAAATAAAATAAAAAATAAAAAATAAAAATAAAATGGTGAAGTTCCAAGTGGAATAGGAGGGTGGCCACCAATATCTACTTGGATCATTCCTTCCCCCTTGGGAAGCAATGGTCTCCATTGCGTTGAGTTCCTCCATGACATTAGGAAACTTGGTCCCTGGTGAGCCATATGCCTTGGTGCAGGAGTTGAACGGCTTTGACAGCTTGATACAGATGGATCTTCTACTGGCGAGTGTTCTTGATATCCATGTCCATGATCCGATTAGTTGCAGTTTTTTCCATGCAGTCTGGATTTAAGTATGTTGGTGTGAGTTGTTCTGCATGTCTGATGTGTCCAGTAATGGTGGAAAGTATGGCCAAAGGTGATCCACATTGAACACTGGGTGCAGGCCAAGGAATGGGGGAATGCTGAGCTCAAAAGAATTATCTCCCACAGCCTTGGTGATGGTGTATGGCCCATATCGAAGCAGGTGAATCTTACGGTGGGTCCCAGCAATGCGCTTCTTCTGTAAATGTATCCAAATTTTGTCGGCCACCTCGAACTTGTGTGGCACCAGATGTTGATCATGTTGTTGCTTGTACTTAGCATTGTCTTTGTCTAATATATCATGGACCTGTTCGTTAATGTGTCGAATGTTCTCAATGAAGCTATTTTCCTTGTCGGCTTCAAACACAACATGAGCAAAATCTGCCTGAGTCGCTGCAAATGGTATGGCCACATCAATGGGACATAGTGGTTGGAATCCCAAGCCCACCTGAAAAGGGTTGTGGCTAGTCAAGCTATGGAGAGCCTGGTTATAGTTGTGTTGTACATAAGTGTTGTGGGCAAAAATGCCTATTTAGGACGATCCTATCCACCTAAGGTGTGACAGCGCCTTAGCAACAAACGAATACAGCTATTATGATTTCTTCCTTTATGAAATGTGAAAGAGGGGAGATTGGCAGAATTACCGTTATCTTCCGGTTGTCCCTCGATCTAGATCCTCTTTCCCTTTGTGTGTCTACAGCTACTCGCCTCCTCGCTTGCTCAAGAGAACGGCTAATTGAATCCCACGAGGTCACAAGAGAACAACTACCTGCGACAAGAGAACAGCTACTTGCGACAAGAGAAGAACACAATACAAAGGCACATATACATATTCATAAATGATTCAGGATTAGAAGTAAATCAAATACACTAATGCAATCATACAAAATACACCAGCATATAGGAAAGAATCAAGATAGCTTTATTGAAAGTAACAGGGTTCAGGAAGAGATACAACCCATGGGGCTCCAATCCAGCATCTCCTTCCCAGCAGAATAGAATTCCCTCTTCAGCTCCCTTCAAAGCATAAACACCCAATGTATCCAGCCACAAACCAACAACAATTCTTTACATTCACAAAATTCCAGCCTCCCAGACCTCTTGTAGGAGAGATCTATATATAGGGATATTGGAGAGAGGATGAGTCAGCTTGAGACTGGTGTGAAACTGACTAGTGTCCTCTCCCTCTCATAGTTCTTGAGTCCACTTGGAGGTTCTTGCTTCCACTTGGAGATTTGGAACCTCTTACTCATCACCAGTCGAATTCCCTGATCCAAGTGTCATTTTGGAAGCTTCCTGGGCATTGACACCTTGAGAAATGACTCTGCCACTTGTCCAAACTCGCTCAGCGCAGGTAGCCTTTGTTGCAGTTGACATTCAACGCAGGTAGACAGTGGAGCAGTTGACATTCAGCGCAGATGCTCAGTGGAGCAGTTGACATGATCCAGAATTGCCTTGTTTTTGAGTGTTTCCAGGTGGAGAACTTCTGTGAATTGCTGTGGTTAGTTGGCCTTGTTCCTCTAGGGGTAGGAACAACATGTTTAGGGACTTTGGATCCCTTGATTATCGACATTTCATGCTCAGTGATGCAAGGCACAAAAATGTCTATAACAGTTGCCCCCTAAAGTATGAGGCCGTTTATCGGGTGAAATGCTTTATCTAGGAGGGTCCAAAGTTCATCCATCTGCTGGGAGGAGACCTGTAATAAAATACAATACAATACATTATGATTCATTCTGTTTTCATGATCTAGCTGAGGCGGGAATTCCCATGCTCAGCTTTATAAATTCATTTTTGTACATAGAACAGACGATCGTCTGATGGTAGACTGATAATTTTGGCGAAATTATCATCCTTTGAGTAGGATGATCATCTGCTGCAATGATGTACATGTCAAATGTCTTTATTTTTCCTGAATATATATCGCAGCCCGGATGGATGAAACTAGATCCGGGGTCTTTAAACTCATTCGATCTTCACTCTAAGTACAAGTCGATCCATGTGAGAATTGCGCTGAACTCGAACATGGAAAGACATCGCTTGATTACCGGTCAATAATGTAAACCGTTAACAAGCGCGAGAGGAATCACCGATAATGATAATGACCCTCAAGGTACTGCAGTACAATTCACGTGGTGTGAATAAAGGACTTGGCGTCGAACACCATGCAAAATCTTCTGGTCGAAGGTCATTGATGTATACCTGTCGCCGGAAGTGAGAAACTTGCCATTGAGGCATGCAAGCTTCAAAGTACTGAAAGGGGTGTTCCTAGATCAACTTCTTGGATAATGAGTTGATGTCGACAAGAAGCGATCCGTCACAGGAGGGCCTTAATGAATCCCACATCAGTGACACGGAACGGAGCTAATGACTTTAATGGAGGTGAAAACGATCTGTGACATATGATTCAGGGTGGCGGTCATGAATGGATGAAGGATAATGTATGGCAGTGGATGAGACCCGGTTGACTCTTTCTGAACGACTTCTCTTGAACATATGGCGACACTGATGCGATGGATTGGTAGCATTACCCCAAATATGGATGGCATGGTGAGACCATGGTGATGTGACCGGTGAATGAAACAACCCAACCCGAATGTGGTACGGAGGAAAAGTGTCATGTTCAAGAGCGACCTGCTACCATCAAAGTTTTCTTGATTTTTCCCAATTTTTCCCCAGTCATTGCTGACCAGTACCTCTTTATTTTTGTCAAGCTTGAGGAGGATAACATATGCTTGTTCTATAACCTGCCCTTCGGGCAAGCCCATCGCTATGTTTTAACGAGCCTAGCGATAGGGAAACTCGTTCTCGTCTAAAGACAAGTTTGTCGCTATTTAATCATTTTAACGAGTCTAACGACAAGGATAACTCGGTCCTTTTCATTTTTAGAGAGTCTGAAAAGGTACATAAAGTCAACTCCAAAATTCCTTTTTCGTCATCTAATCCCTTAAGTCCGAAAAAGTATAAAACAATACAGAAGGGATGAGTTTTCGATAACTTTAACGAGCCGAATAAAACAAGCGCTCGACCTTTTTGTGCAATAATCCCTCAAGTCCAAAAAGATTAAAATCTAGAGGAGGGATAGCTCTTCCGGTCACTTTAACGAGCTGGAAGGCCAAAACTCGGCAATCTTTTCATATTTTACGAGTCAGTTGAAAAGAGCTTAAAGAAGACTCATCTTTTGAGGAACGAGTGATGAACAGGGATAGCAACTTATTCTAGGTACAGGTTGGAATTTTCCAATCACGGCAGTGTCACAAGGATGGCTAGGTGAAATCACTCTTCGCAGTTGTTCCTCAAAATGGGTAAACAATCATATGGAGGTGAACGATCGGCCAAATGAAAAGTGGAGGTGGCAGGTGCAAACACGACCAAGGTTTTTATGGCTGATAAATTTACGATCACAGTGGTTATTTACCGGGATAGGTTCATTTTTTAGATAACAATGAGCTTAAACACTGGAGGAAACTCTGCTCACTGCTTTTATTTATTTTTTAACGAGCATGAAGACCGCGTTAAAACTGCTCGGATCTTGCGTTTATTTTTTAACGAGCATGAACTTTATGCTAAAACTGCTTGATTACCCAGTCATATGATAAGAGTGTCTCATGAAAGATCCCATTTTTTATAGAGCTTGCGCCTTACCAAAGCTATGCTCACTCATCCTTTCTTTATGCAAGTTTGGAAACGGCTAATCCTACGAGTTTAAAGGGTTAGACCTACAGGTTTAAAGGGAGGACCTAAAAATTTTAAAAATAAATAGTCGCCCCTTGCTTGCACTCCAAAAGGTTGCATGCCCCCAGGTATAAAACAGCGTTTCAAGGTTACCTCTACTTTTATGCCATCGAAACTTTCGTTTCACCGGGAGAGGTACCTCTTTCAGGTTACCCAAAGATTGTCTCGTTAATCTTTCAAACAAAACATTTCCCTGGCAATGTCTACCGAAATAGACAAGGGTGAATGACTGGTGCCAAACACGTAACTTTGACAAAAGAATCCTATTCCTAAACAACCCCTCTTCCATCCACGGCCGGGGTACGGACCAGTCATATTCTCCCGCGGAAACCTACTCTATACCCAAAGTTTCCCTGCCGAAGCAGGCCAGGATGCATGCCCCCTGGGTTCCGGTCATATCCTCCCGGATTACTCGCGCTCATCAGGAGGACGGACCGTGGGTTGAGACACTTCTTGCATGAATAGACCATTTAGGGATGGCACATGACTATTTGCGATGTGTGATCCGGGAAACGAAAGTTGGTCCACGAGCTTAACCATTCTTCCTTCATGCGGAAAACACATTACTCTAAAGAGTGAGGAGACTACAGCTCCCATGCAATATATATAGTCTCGTCCAAGGAGTAGGTTATAATCCAAGGGTCCTTGAACGACCATCATGTTCATTTGAACGGTCTTCCCTTTCAATGTTATAGGCACATTGGGGAGGATCCCTAAAGGTCGACTGGTTCCTTTATCAAAACCTGATAGATTTCTCATCTCAGGTAAAAGCGCCGGCGAACCAAGCGCTTTCCAAGCAATAGAGGAAAGGATACTCACAGATGCCCCCTCATCAATGATAGTGCCAGCCATTACCATTCTGTATATTTGACAAATAATTCTGAATGGCACACTGGCTAGCAACCGGGGTCTGCCTAGTTGGTTCCAATCAAAGGACACAACCAGGTTGCTTGGTGGTGGGACCGAATATACGGCCGGATAGCGCTCTGATGAACTTCCTTCCTGCGATAAAGGAATGGTGGCATTGCCCCCTTGATCATCAGAGTTAGTGCTGATGAAGAGAATCTGGACGGTGTCGTCTTGATTCTCCTCTGTGATGGTGTCATTCGAAGATGGAGCCTCTGAAGGCAAAACCGGGTCAACTGCCATATCAACCTTTTGACTTTCGTCAGGCATGGATCCAGACGGTTCATCTTCAATGACAGGTGCTTCGGCTGACCATCTAAGTGGCTCAGCCGGATTCTCAACCAGTGAGGGACTTGGCAGGAGTCTTTGATATCCAGGAGGGAGATTTGCTCGTAAAATCGGGCGATCTTCCAGAACTCTTTTTGCCTCATCTAAGAAGGGACAACGGTGGATGGCGTGATCGCCTTCACACAGTCTGCAGGGAAATTTAGCTTTCCCGCTCTGTCTTGGAGCTTCACTCCCACTAGTTGACGGTGAGCAGTTGACATGGCTATCAGAGGTCGATGCTACCGAATTGTGCAGACGGGGGGACCAGTCTCTTAGTATCCGTGGGATACAGGGACAATCTCTATGGAAGTGGTCTCCCCTGCATATGACGCATGGCGATTTAGGCCTTACGAGTGCGGTGTGTGGATTTTTGTTAGATGACACTTGTTTGCCCCCAGTCGCCTTAGGCTCCTTCTTCTTCTTTTCCTTCTTCTTCTTCTCCTTCTTCTCCTTAGGAACATGGTTTTTTGATTTACCAGTTCCGTCAAGCGAAGAGGAAGGAGGGGAGGAAGATGAAGTTGAAGGCTGGGAGGCAACTCTTGTCTGATCTAACTGTTGACTCGATTGTTCAGGAATGGTGGTATTCTGAACGACATTGGTTGAAAAGAGCCAAACTGGTAGGCCAATTGTCAGTCCTGGAAGCGACAATGTTGCCATGTGGGGCGCACCAACATCTCCCCAAGAGGATAAGGGACTAGGATTTCCACCCAAGGGAACTCCTTGGTTGGTTTGCTCCATCTTTTCAACCTAAAGATCAACGCAGGATTACAGGGTGATTGTTCCGTTTAAAATAAATTGTTAACAACGCTTTTAGACACAACTTGCTTTTTCAGTTTTAAAGAGTCGAGAAAAAGCTAAAGATGACTCTAGTCTCCTTCGATGTTTTAACGAGCCCGAAGTGACAAATGCTCGGATGGACTTTTTCTGTTATAGAGTCTGAAAAAGGCCAAAAGAAACTGCTCTGGAGATCTAGGCAGAGGGTGTGCCATACTTTTCGCAAAACCACAGAATACTTTTTACGGTACGGGTGGTCGATCTTCGTGAATGCTGTGTTCACTGCATTGCGATCAGTAGGGCGGCCGACACGGCTTCCTAAGGATAAAAGATATATGCCTATAGGGGTCTCCCAATATATACACGACGGTACGTGGGAGCACAATCCGTATTAGCACCATCGACTCTCAGGAGGAATCACCCACCTTCTTCGAGATCGACAGTCACTATGTTTAATGACGCCGGAACATGTCTCTAGCCTAGACCTCTATGTTGTGCGTTATGTTACAAAGCATTGTTAGGTTCATTCAATTTATTTTAGGTTGATCTTTTTAAAGTTTGCCTTTCAAGGTTCACCACGAGATGTATGATACAAATTCCTAAATGCAGTCTAAGATGATAAGCAAGCTTTATTATCTTTCAACTTTGAAAATCCTAGCTACTAAGGGAAAAGAATAACACTATCTTTTCT
This sequence comes from Pinus tabuliformis, assembly GCA_031772625.1. NCBI lineage: Eukaryota > Viridiplantae > Streptophyta > Pinopsida > Pinales > Pinaceae > Pinus > Pinus tabuliformis. The sequence continues at coordinate 1,745,431,788 of CM062820.1, read as the reverse complement.
CAAAGAGCAATCAGCACACTCTAATGCACTTTCCCTAAATCCAACATGCAAACTTATCAAATGCAAAATGCACAATGCAGGTGTTTGTTTTCAACTTTCTTAGTATAAATGCCTACAAAGAAAGCTTTTTGCACAAATTTGAATTTGCTTTTAAAATGAACAATACAAACAAGTTCACTTTCTTCGAAATCAACAAGGGTAGAAGAGATTACAATCACTTTGCGATTTTTGAAATAGAGACTTGTTTTGACACTTAAAAGACACAAATTCAAACCAATAAGCAAAAGTAAATCTATAATCAATCTGCAATCAGCCAATGAACTCTCTTCTAAGATCACAATCAAATCTGAATCAAAGGCTACAGGATGACTACTTTACTCATGCAAAGGAAGACTGTAAATGATGCCACAAACACATAAGAACATTCACAATCTTTTTGTACAAAAAATGAGGTGGAATCAAGTAAAGAAAAGCTTATCAGGCTGGTACCTATGCTGGTCAAAAGCTGCAAAAACAGAGATCAAAACAGGGCAATAAAGGACAAAGAACCCCAGCTGCACAAGGCCACACTGGTTCAGCGCAGGTCCAACACTGTCAGTTTGAAATTCAGCGCAGGTAGCCCCTTCGGGACCTGCGTTGAAATGCAGACTGCCTTCACAGTGTCTGCGCTGAAAGGGAAAACTCTCGTTTCCCTTGGTTTCTGGGTCACAAAATGCTCAAAAATCAACTGTTTCAAGCCAAATCAGAAACACAAGCAAGGTATAAACAGAGGGATGCCTTGATAGGGTACTAAAGACTATCACAAGGATCAATCAAATCATTTGTGGATCTAGTTTAGATCATAGACAAGTCCAACACACTGGATCAAAGCAGCAACTTTTACTTTGCATCCGGGAAAGATGCAGTTCAATAGTAGTTGTCAAGTCTATGAAGTAAACAAATGACGGAAACACAAATGAAATGAATAAACAAGTTCTTCCCCAGCGGAGTCGCCAATTTGTTGTGGGGAAAAATGCCTATTTAGGACGATCCTATCCACCTAAGGTGTGACAGCGCCTTAGCAACAAACGAATACAGCTATTATGATTTCTTCCTTTATGAAATGTGAAAGAGGGGAGATTGGCATACTTACCGTTATCTTCCGGTTGTCCCTCGATCTAGATCCTCTTTCCCTTTGTGTGTCTACAGCTACTCGCCTCCTCGCTTGCTCAAGAGAACGGCTACTTGAATCCCACGAGGTCACAAGAGAACAGCTACCTGCGACAAGAGAACAACTACTTGGGACAAGAGAAGAACACAATACAAAGGCACATATACATATTCATAAATGATTCAGGATTAGAAGTAAATCAAATACACTAATGCAATCATACAAAATACACCAGCATATAGGAAAGAATCAAGATAGCTTTATTGAAAGTAACAGGGTTCAGGAAGAGATACAACCCATTGGGCTCCAATCCAGCATCTCCTTCCCAGCAGAATAGAATTCCCTCTTCAGCTCCCTTCAAAGCATAAACACCCAATGTATCCAGCCACAAACCAACAGCAATTCTTTACATTCACAAAATTCCAGCCTCCCAGACCTCTTGTAGGAGAGATCTATATATAGGGATATTGGAGAGAGGATGAGTCAGCTTGAGACTGGTGTGAAACTAACTAGTGTCCTCTCCCTCTCATAGTTCTTGAGTCCACTTGGAGGTTCTTGCTTCCACTTGGAGATTTGGAACCTCTTACTCATCACCAGTCGAATTCCCTGATCCAAGTGTCATTTTGGAAGCTTCCTGGGCATTGACACCTTGAGAAATGACTCTGCCACTTGTCCAAACTCGCTCAGTGCAGGTAGCCTTTGTTGCAGTTGACATTCAACGCAGGTAGACAGTGGAGCAGTTGACATTCAGCGCAGATGCTCAGTGGAGCAGTTGACATGATCCAGAATTGCCTTGTTTTTTAGTGTTTCCAGGTGGAGAACTTCAGTGAATTGCTGTGGTTAGTTGGCCTTGTTCCTCTAGGGGTAGGAACAACATGTTTAGGGACTTTGGATCCCTTGATTATCGACATTTCATGCTCAGTGATGCAAGGCACAAAAATGTCTATAACAATAAGGGAGGCTCTCATCCTATGTGCGTGGATTCTTTGAGTTGTACATGCATAGAATGTGTACGACTATCCTGTTGACAACCTTTGTATGGCCATCAGTTTGGGTATGGAAAGTTGTGGACTTAGTGAGCTTGGTGTCCAGCATCGACCAAAGATTGGACCAAAATGTACTGAGGAACCTGTTGTCTCGATATGATATGATAGATTGTGGGATCCCAAATTGTACCCACACTCTTTCAAAGAAGAGTTTAGCAGTGGCTTTTGCTGTGATATTCTTCTTACGAGCCGCCATAATGGCCATCTTCGAGAATCTGTCGATGACCACAAAAACATAGTGTTTTCCATACTTAGTAGAAGGAAGACCCGACATGCAATCCATGGAGATGGATTCCCAAGGTCGACTGTGGGTAAGCTGCGGAGTGTAGAGGCCTTGCTTCTTGGTGGTTAGTTTGGAATTGGTGCATGAAGTATGGGATCTGACGTACTTCCTGACATCACGTCAAAGATTTGGCCAATAGAAATACTTTTGCAATACTACCACTATTTTCTAGACCCCAAAATTCCCAGCAGCTCAGCTGTAGTGCGCTTCCCTAATCATCTTAGCACGCTTGCTTGAAGGAACACAAAGGTGTCCCAAGTGGCATAACAGAGCATCCTGGAAGTAAAAATATGGAACTTGATAAGCCTACAAGAGCTTAAGGTATGTGTGGCAGAATTCTGGGTCACTTTTGTAGAGAAGTGTCCAATCAGAAGTCTTATCACAAGAGTTGAGTACGATGGTTAACATCACGATCGGTGGGTGGTTGAGGCAGCCTGCAACCTTATTGTTGTTTCCCTTCTTGTACTTGTTATTCAAATGGAACTATTGCAGGTATGTGGACCACTTTTGATGGTGATCATTCTGCAAGTTACCTTGCATCTATATGAACTGTAGGGGTTGGTTGTCTTTGTGGATGATAGTTTCCTTCCCCAAAATGTAATGCTTCCATTGTCAGTAGGCGTGCACAATGGAATAAATTTCTTAGTCATAAGTGAGGTACTTCCAGACTATGTCTAAAAGTGTCTCACTTTGATATGCCATTGGATGCCCTTGCTGAGTAAGGATTGAAACAATAGCATACTCTAAGGCATCTGTCTCGATCTTAAATGGTTGTTCCAAGTCTCGTAATGTGAGCACTAGTGCATAGCAGACATGATGTTTCAACTCTGGGAATGCCTTCTATTGACATTCAGACCAAAATAAAAATTTTGTCACTCCTCCCTTGATGACTTGACTCAAGGGCTAAGTGATATGAGAGAACCCCAACACGAACCTACGGTAGAAATTAGCAAGACCTAGAAAGCTGTGGAGCTCTGTCAGAGTGGTTGGGGCTAGCCAATCCCGAATGACTTGGATCTTGGCTAGATCCACATGCACCCCCCATTCATCAATAATGTATCCCAAATACTGAACCTGGGTCATGGAAAAAGTGTATTTCTCCAAATTGACATACAACTTGTGTTGTCATAGTGTTTGGAGAACCTTTCGGATGTGGTAAAGGTGCTCTTCCCAACTCTGGCTGAAGATCAGGATGTCATCCAAGTATACCACTACAAATGAGTTGGTGAGTGGCTACAATATGTCATCCATCATCCTCTTTAAGGTTGCATGAGCACTCGTCAACCCGAAAGGCATAACCAACCATTCGAAAAGGCCCTCCTTGGCTTTGAAGGCAGTGTTCCACACATCGAAGGGTTCAATTGGTACTTGGTGATATCTAGACTTCAAGTTGATCTTGCCAAAATACTTTTCCCTCTTGAGTTGGTCCAGAAGGTCATCAATCTGTGGGATCGGGTACCTATTCCAGACAGTCATCTTGTTCAGCACCCAATAGTCAATACAGAGTCTCCAAGTCCCATCCTTCTTCTGTACCAACACGATCGAGCTCCCACAGGGCGATGAACTCTGACAGATGTGACCTTTCCATAGTAGCTCCTGAATTTTCCTCTAGATTTCATCATTCTCCAGAGTGGAGCACCGATAGATCATTCCATTGGGAAACTGTGCACCTGGGGTCAGCTCGATGGAGTGCTTGACCTGACAATGCATAGATACCCCTATGGGGGATGTGAAGATGTCCTCGTACTCCTCCACGACCTTGTCCATATGTTGTTTTTGTGTGGAGCGGCCCTATCTCGAGGTCATGGCCACCATCTTCTTCTTTCCCTTAGGGCGTATCATCAGGAAAACAAATTTCCCAGTTTTTGAAATGAGCTTACTGCATTGTTTTGCAATAACCAGAGTGATGGCATTAGGTAGTGCTACCTCCGGTATCTTGTACAACTTATTTCCTAAAGTAACAATAACAACGTGAGGCCTTGACTCATACACAGCATGTCACTTCCATAAGTATGGTTGGCTTAATAATACATCACAAATATCAATGGGGGAAACATCACATAATACCTCATTCGTGAAGAGCTCGATGTTGTATGGAAGGTGGCATTTTTGGCTCACGTGAAGATCCCATCCTTGGTGAAGCCACCTGATGGTGTATGGCTATGCGTATGATGTTGTCAATAAGACTAGATGCTTCATGACCTCTGTTGCAATGAGGTTCTTTTGGCTCCTGCTATCGATAATGAACTATAGTGGGGAACCCTTTACCCACATCTTGGAGTGGAAAAGACGCTCCTCCTCCTCTAGATCTTTAGGTTCCTCCTTCTAGATCTTCATGGTGGAAACAGTGGCATTGGGCTTCACAACAATAATCTATTTCCCTTTGTCATTCCCCTTGTTGGGTTCTAACTCAGAGTCGAAACATGCATATGATTTTGAAGCCTTCATCTCGACCACTAGTGGCTACTTGGACTGACACTCACTTGTGTTGTGCGTGGAGCTCTAATGGAACTCACACCACTTTCCCATGTCCTTCTTTGGCTTCACAATGTTGCCCTTTGCTTGTGGCTTTGGCTAGTTGTCCCAGGCCATCCCGCCTTAGCTTTGTCCTTTGTTCTGCGGTTTGGGGGCACCTTTCCCTTGCTTTGGATTCACAAATCCAAAGTCTCACTTCTCTATTTAAACTTCTGCTTGATCTTAACAGTGTATTGGGACGTCGTGCTGAGCGAGGAGATGTCCAGGAACTCCATCTCATCCTGGATGTATCTGTGTAGGTAGTCGTGGTACTTGAGTATCAAATGTTTCTTAGAATCCTTGATACCAAACTTTGTGCGAAGGGTATGAAAAACATTGGTAAACTCTGGCACATCTTGGTCCCTTCCCTACCGCAAGGTGGTCCACTTTATGTATTTGCCCTCATAGCTCCCAACAGGGTAGTACTGTGTTGGGAACGAGTTCCCCCAAGAGTAGTTTTGGGGCTAAAATCCCATGTTTTGGGACAATCTTGTAATAAAGTTGTAAAGTCTCCACATTTTATGGTCGCGGACTGCGAAGGTTTCAAGAGTCATAGAGGGTTGTCTGCCCTTATTTTTGAAAAGTGTTGATTCAGCTGTAAAGACCTACCCAGGGTCCGCGGACCATGGGATTGTATAAAAAGGAGCTAAGTAAGTAAGCTCTAAGTAGTAAGTAGCAAAGTAGAGTGGAGAATTCTAAGTGTTTTTAGTTCTTAGCGTAGGTAGAGGCTCTCCAGCTAAGCGCGCAGAGGCCTAGGGTAGAAGTATACAGCTGAGTGTGTGGACCCCTGCAGCTAAGTGCGCGGACCCTTGCAACTGTGTGCGCAGGGTGAATAGAGTCTATATTAAACTAGAAATATCAATAAAGAGAATAATTCTGCAATTACTTTGTATTTAGTCTCTATTAATGCAACTGATTATATTGCATTACGATCTAGGTTTATATTACAATGTTTATTTTATGCGCGAATGTATGTGATTATATTTGTTAATTGAATGCAAGTAAGAATATCAGTTTACACGACGATAACTGTAATTGATTGGTAGAATAAGTAAAACACTTGTGATAACTTGGGAACCTATAAAATACATCATCATAGGAGCACGAAATTACCTGAACCACTGGTTAGGATTGCACGAAGGTCAATCGTACACCTACGCAAAGGTACTGAATGGCGGGACAGAGGGTAGATCGATAAGCCTTAAGGCTTAGCGGCCTGCACGAAGCCAGGAGAAGGTGGTATAAACTGACATCATGACCATCTCAGGGTCTGGAAACTTGGTTCTAGCATCCCCCCATACTACTTAGGGTAAGACTTTGGTCCACGCTCTGCAGGATGATGCCGAAAGGGCCAGTAGTGTAGGGATTTGTTTGGTTGACTAACGCTGAACTTGGGTCAGGGCCCACAAAGCCAACAAATGGTTACGTTGTCGGGACCAGAATTTGCATGAGAGATGTGTGATGTCGTATCACTAGAATCCAACTAAGAAAGAGATCGAAGGTTGGTTGGATAGGAATATCCACAAATTCGCGGCACAGGAGAACAAATATCCACGGCTAACGACGGAAAAATAGCTAGACAAGTACCTGTATACAAAAATCCATGAGATATTTTTATGTTCCTTTCCAGTTGAGTTATACGATTGGATCGTGAAGCTAATGGATAGCCAAGGAAGGTGGAAGCTTGACAGTCCTATTGTCTAGACCCTGGAGTTAGTGCAGAAACTGGAAGCCTCTAAGGAAAAGATCGCCCGCGTTGTCCATCATTGGCTCAATTGCATCATAGGAGGGTTTGTGACTGAATTCATGGTTGATACCTCATTCATTTATAGCGAGGCAGAGCAGTGCTTTTCCAAAGGTCTGCGAGGTAAGTACTTGAAGTCTTTAAATACTTGGATTAAGATGTTATTGTGTGAAAAGTGGGTTATGCAACTACCTTGATGTTTGGAGCTACACGAAGTGGAAAGACTTACAGGAATGAAGGAAGAAAGGGTCTTGAATATAACCCACTGGTTTCACCTTTGAGTGACGACGAAGGAGTAGCACAGGCTTCTCTGCGAAGTGCAATTCAGTTGATAAAAAAAGGGTTCCCGTGACTACCATCTCCACCTACACCACCTCCACCTTCACCCCCTTCACCTATGACTTCACCCACACCACCACCACCACCACAACAGTTCAACATGGCGAATTCAGTGAAGCTACCATTGTTTAAGGGCTTGGGAAATGAGGACCCAGACTAGTTCTTGTTCATCGTAAAAGCTATATGGGAAGCTTAGGGCGTCATATACGATCACATGAAGAAGGCTACATTGGTTAGTGCTTTGCAAGATCATGTGCTAACTTGGTACATCAAGTACTCTAATGATAACCCAAACATTGCGTTGACAAATATCCAAACCATGTTGAATAAAGAGTTCAATAGGCATAAATCCGAGGCACAATCGATTGTGGGATTCAAGGAAATCGCAATGAAACTAGGTGAGACACCTTGGGAGTTGGATCAGAGGTTAAAGTGTACAATTCACGAAGCTAACATGAATTTAACGGATGGGCAGCATCATGAATGGTTCGTGACTTCGCTCCTACCTCACTTAAGGGTTGCGTTGTCACAACAGAAGATTATGACTCAGGCAGAGGCCTTGGAGATTGCAATAAGGCTACATGCAACATCGATGCAAGATTTCAGTCTGGGGGTTCAGCAGATCCATGCGCGGTTGCAAAATCTTTGCCTCAAAATGCAAAGTCTGAAGCAGGATGGAACAATTTGTCTAGAGCCTCGTGAAGAGATATGGTGCCTGAAATGTAAAGGTCAGGGGCATGACAAAGACCACTACCTAGTCTTTGTGAACTATATTGCAAGAGGAGGACCGATGCCTTTGAGGCCGGAAGCCTAAGCAGGACCGAGCGCAGGCCCTGTGTTGTGGTGTGCTATATGTTAGGTACCAGGGAAACATATGAGTGATAATTGTCATTTGTTGCAGAAGTTTGTACAAACACCACAACAACTGTTCTACAACTTCTGCAGGTCGGTAGGGCATGATGAGCACACTTGCTGAAGTTATGAATTGATGATGGATAGAACACCCACCTATAGAGTTAAGGTAGAACCGTGGCCTCCTGACCAGGGCACTGGGATGGCGCAAATAGGCTTTTAGGGGTGCGAGCGAGACCGAGGCCGAGGAGGACCTGATAGAGATCGAGGACAGCTGATCTGTTACAATTGTGGAGGAACAAGACACTATGCCCATGAATGCACTAACCCAACGCATCTGTCGTGAAAATATTGTGCTCAATTTGATCATGAGACTGAGGAATATCCTACACTAATAGCAAGGATACGCGACAAAGGGGTGCTACCTCTGTAGCCGACTTAGAACCTACAGATGATGAAGGTTGGGCCTCGCGAAGAAGATCTGAATGTGAATATAGTTCTCCGAAGTGGAATTGCAATGGGCGATGATAAGGGGAAACAACCTGAAGACAACATGTGGGTTCTCAAAGCTCCAGAGAAGGAGACTAAAATTGATTTGGAGTGCACACACGAAACGTTCATGGAAGCAAACAAGATCTTCATCGAGGCCTCTACCTCAGGGAGTCTAGTTAAACCTATTCAGGAAATGGACCCTTCTATGCTTACAACCTTTTTAGAGACCTGCATGAAGCTACTACGTGATTAAAAGGTTGTGAAGGGGTTACACAAACTTATAAACAGATGCACCAGAAACACTCTGGGTGAACCGCGTGTCATACGAAAGATTGGTAAGCATAAGGCAAGGACAAGACGCGAGATGAGACTCACTGCGTAGATAAGAGAATATGAAATGGATCAAGTTATTCTGGATCTGAGGTCAGACGCGAACGTTTTGCCAAAGCAGACTTTGGAGTGGATGGGGAGACCCGCGCTGCAGTGGTCTCTGATTCAGTTAAGGATGGAAAATCAACAAAATATCATCCCCGTTGGACAGTTGCAAAGAGTAACTGTAGATATTGAAGGCACGAGCGCATTGGCTCATTTTGAAGTAATATAAATTATGGATGACAACAACACCTACCCTGCACTCCTTGGCATTGATTGGGCTACTGACATGAATGGGATAATCAACCTAAAGAAGCGAAAGATGATATTTGAAAAGAAATCGCTTCATGTAATAGTACCCCTAGATCCTGCAAAAGGATCGCGTTATACTCAACTAGTCCGCGAGTACGAAAGTGATGACGATTTGGATTGCATATATAAGATAACAACGCGAGACCAAGATTGGGTGAATCTGACAATGGAAGGATGAATTACATGGGATCACGAGAGTTCCTGCACCTCAGACTCAGACGAAGAATTAGGGCACTAGTAGAATTAGCTACATGAAGTAACTACGCTAAGCTGTAACATGATGACCCGGTCGTTGCGTTGTGTGTCGTCAAAGGTAAGAAATATGCCCATTTATGATGGCTTGAATGATTTGGATGTGTTTTTGGATGCATTTGAGAGGGAAGTACCAAAGAAGTAGCGCTTCCAGGCTTTAGACTGGGCACTGCATGCTACGCCCATGGTGGGGTATGCACAAGGGTAGTTTTGATGATTGGTGCGAATATAGGAGGATGATGAGAACACGCTTTGGGAAGTCGAAGGTACAAGTGATGGGAAAGTATGACGGGAAGGATGATTTGCGTGAACACTTGGCCAAATGGGCTAAGGCCTATGGAGTGAAGCCTCAACCTGAATGGGTGCACTTGTTCTGTCACACCCTGGATGTCATCCCAATGAACTGGTACTTGGAGACAGAGCTCCACCATGGCACATAATAATGGGATATTTTGCGCAAAGGGTTCATAATGAAGTTCAGCTTCGAAGATGGGTTTCACTGTATTGACGAAGCGCTACGAGAAGTTAAAGCAGTGATCTTTAGGATACCACAGGATCCTTTGTATCTAATTCAACCCGTTTGGACTACTTAGTTGAGCCATGCACTGGAATTATATAACGTGACTATTGAAGAATAAGACGAGGACCCCCGAAATATTAACATTCCTGAAGCCGAGGGTCACCTCAAGGTCGAGGGACTGCCGATCGAGAATCCTGATAGAACCACACTGCTGAAAACTAAACAAATAAATATTGGCATAGAGGTGGAGCCCAAATTCGCGAAGCTTAGATATTACTGGGATGATGCGACGATAGATAAGGTTGTTGAATTGCTCACGAATGCCAGGATTTGTTCCCTACCAAGTTTACGGAGTTAAAGGGTATAATAGGAGACATGGGCATTATGAAGATCATGTTAAAACCCGACGCAAAGCCAGTCAAGAAAAGACCTTACCATCTCAATACGAAGTATAAGGAGAAGGTTTGCTTAGAGTTAGATTAGATGCTTGCGACATGCATCATTGAGCCCATAGAGGAATTTGATTGGGTGAGCCCAATGGTAGTACAGGAAAGGAAGCAGAAGGATGAAATATGGATATGCATAGATCTCAGGGAGTTGAATGATGCTTGTGTGCATGATCCTTTCCCAACTCCGTTCACTGATGAGTTATTGGATAATGTAGGTCGCCAGGGAGCATACTCCTTCACTGATGGGTTCTTTGGGTACCATCATATCAAAATCATGCCTGAAGATAGAAGCAAGATGACCTTCACGACTAAATGTGGATGTTTTCAGTACACCGTAATGCCTTTAGGATTAAATAATGCGCCTGTGATTTTTTCACATGTCATCATTGCTGCATTCAAAGACTTCATTCATAAGTTTCTAGAGGTGTACTTTGATGACTGGACTATGTTTGGGTTGGTAAAACACCATGTGGCAAGTTTGCGCTTAATGCTAGATACTTGTCGAAGGTACCAGATTGCGCTCAATCTGAAGAAATGTTTGTTTTGTGTCCCTTTTGGGACTTTGCTGGGTCATGTGGTATGCAAACAGGGATTGATGGTAGATCCCGCGAAGATCGCAATGATAATTAACCTGGAGGCGCCAAGGAGTGTGAAACAATTGCATGCAACATTGGGACATACTGGGTACTATAGGAAGTTTATCAAGGGCTATGCCTAGATCACCACACCTATGGAGAAGTTGTTGAAAAAGGATGTCATGTTCTGTTGGAACAAGGACTGTTAGAAAATCTTGGATGTGCTGAAAGGAAAAATGGTCACCGCGCCGATTTTAGTCTTCCTGGATTGGGAGAAGGAGTTTCATGTACATGTAGATGTGTCATGTATAGCACTGGGAGTAGTACTGACACAGGCTAGCGAAGGAGAATTGGACCATCCTATAGCATTCGCAAGCAGGAGGTTATCCAAGGCTAAGAAGAACTATTCCACCACCGAGTGTGAAGGACTAGCCATGGTATACGCGCTCCAGAAGTTTAGACACTATTTGCTGGGTGGACATTTTAAGATGTATACGGATCATTATGTGTTGAAATACCTAGTCCATAGGCCTGTGTTAGGGGGGAGAATCTGCAAGTGGTTGTTATTGTTCCAGGAGTATGATTTTGAATTTATTGTGAAGCCTGGATGACTGAATGTGGGACCTGACCATCTGTCACGCATCGAAACAAGAGAACAGCCCCCTAATTTGGAGGAAGGATTGCCTGACGCGCAGCTCTTTGCAGTGTGTGTCGCGGATGGTCACTTTGAATACATCATACACTTCCTAACGACAAGAACTGCCCCGGAAGGCTACACCACCTACTAGAAAAAGGAGTTAGTGGTACGCGCAGCAAACTTTTCTGCCATTGCCAGACATCTATACAAAATGGGTCCTGATGAAGTATTACAACAATATGTACCAAATTTTGAAAGAAGTAGTATCCTCGTAAACTCTCATGGGGGTGCCGCAGGAGGGCATTATGAAGGAAGGGCGACCGCATAGAAGATTCTACGCGCAAGGTTGTGGTGGCCAACCCTCCATAAGGATTCAAAAGCCTACTGCAGGGCATGCAATGTGTGTCAAAGGACTGGCAGGCCATCATGGAGAGATGCGCTGCCTCTAAACCCACAAATGACGTTACAACCTTTCGAGAAACGGGCAATAGACTTTGTGGGACCCATTCAGCCTCAAGGAAAGAAGACGGGTGCATGGTACATTATCACCGTGATTGAGTATTTGACTCAATGGGTGGAGACACAGCCTGTGAAGGACTGCACAGGCATGACCGATGTGAAGTTTCTCTTTGAGTATGTACTGATGCGATTTGGGTGTCCAAATATTTTGATGAGTGATTGCGGTAGACACTTTCTGAACGAAATGATCAGTGCGCTGACGGAGGAATTTCAGGTATATCACTAGAAAAGCATGCCTTATCACCCACAGGCTAATGGGATGGTGGAAGCATTCAATAAGGTACTGAAGAACACGATGACCAAAGTTTTCAATGCTCATCGAAATGATTGGGACCTGCACATACCCGCAGTACTATGGGCTTATCAAATGACGTGAAAAAAGTTGACTCGATAGACACCCTTTAGGCTTGTTTTAGTGTTGAAGCAGTGATGCCAATGGAATACGTTGTGCCTAGTCTGCACATAGCGACATTCATGGGTATTACAAGTCGCAGAGCCCTGGAAGAGAGGCTCGTGCAGCTTTCCGAGCTTGAGGAAGAAAGGTTTTTGGCTGGATTTCACCAATAGGTCCAAAAGTAGCACAAAAAAGCAAGGCATGATCGGCACATTAAACTGTGCACCTTTAAGGTAAATGATCTGGTTTTGTTATATGACAACATGTTTGATAAATTTCTAGGGAAATTTAGGATGCACTAGCTAGGACCCTATGTCATTAAGGAGATTATCGATGGTGGAGCAGTTCAGTTGGTTAAATTGAATGGAGATCGCTTCCCAGGAAAGGTGAATGGTAGCCGATTGAAACCGTACACTGGTTATCAGGCCAGGTGACTATATGAAGGTAGCATAGTCTTAGCTCTCTAGGCAGCTGAAAGGAGGCACGAGACTATAAACTACACTTCTCGAGTTGGGAAACTGTGTTATCAGGGGATTGCACGGAATGAGGAGATGTCACAAGGTTTGCAACAATGTGAAGAGAGCTATGATACCCAGGTACAAACCACGCAGGTCAGCCGAAAAGTGACCGTTAAAGTCATTGTTCATGATTTGACGATGAAAATGCGGCCAAATGGAGTGGGGGGGCTGCATTTAAGATGAAATTTATGGGTAAGATCCTTGAAAATCTGCCTCCAATCTAGCATTAATGAACCAAATTTGGGGGGAACGGAAGGATTTGAATTCAAAATGGCCTATAAATTACATGTGGTTTCCCAATGAAAAACACTTGGAATTTTGAGCATTGAGTTGGGGAGCTCTCAAACATGCATGAACCACGCATTCTTTGAAGAATTGCTTGACTGGCCAGTATTTGATCGATTTCTAGAGTCCGACCATAATATCATCTATGACATTATACCAGGATCAAAAGCTATGGATGCCGAAGCAGTGGCAGTCGAGGGGCTTCTGCTGGAAGTTGTTATGGAGGCAGAGGAAGTTGCTCCAGAGGTTGTATAGGTACTAGCTGAAGTCCCCAAGTCACCACAGATGCCTAAGCCAAAGCCTACCCCAACCAAGGGAAAGCATGCTACGACACCCATGCGCACGTTGTCTAAAAGAAACCCACTGTCGCATAGGAAAAGGGAAAAACTATTAACTTGGAACCAGAGGAGGAAGAAATTGAGGACATCCCAATGGATGATGAGGATATGGGGGTGGAAGTGGAGGACATTGAAGTTGAGGATTCTGACCCTATTACTAAGTTGCCCGAATACATCCCTTCGCGCAAGGGAAAGACCAAGGTGTCGAAGGACATTAACGAAAGCAAGGTCGCCTTTCACATACCTCTGCTGCCGGACGAGATTGTCTTTGAAGGACTGCGCTTGGGGTAGGTTCTGTTGTTGAAATTGGAAGACTGGGACTTAGCTAACACTAAGAAGTTCCCTCACTTGGAGACAAACCAACTAATGCACCGCATTATTCATACAACCACCAGGATGACTGCGTTGGAACCACAGAAGTGGCTCAAGGGTGTAGACAAGGCAGGTCTACTCAACCTGCTATGGGTCCCGCAGTATAATCGCACACCCATTACATTATTAATAATCAAGCAGCTCCTATGCTTGGTGCACAATGGGTGTCTATGGCTAGAGGAGCCGATACCCATCACCGACATGTTGATCCATAGGATCACACAGCTGCCATATACAAGGGAAAATCTAGCCATGATGTTTGGCAGAAAAGGTGGCGAGCATACCCTCGCATAGGCCATGAAGGAGAAATTCAAGCTCATGAAGAAGCCGCAAGGCTATGCCATCTCAAGTATATGTGATCCTGTGGTCAAGGTGGCGACGCAGATTTTGGCAAGAAAATTTATGCAGAAGTGTCACAAATGAAGTGTCGGCACTCATCATCGCTCTAGCAGCCCAATGCGCAGAAGGAGTTCAGTTTAATTGGGCGCACTATCTCTGCGGTGAGTTTCTTGCGAACTGTCATGATGCATAGGAGCTCAGCAAGACCTTCAACTATGCGTGGCTCTTACTATCCATTTTGCTAGTAGCCTGGGAGCTGCCTAAAGATAGTCAATTCCCCTCGGTCGCGCCAGACCTGCCAGAAGTGGCGAAGTACGCTTCACTATGGACGACCAAGGATTATCAGTGCATCAAGGATAGCAAGATATTTTGGATCTTGATGGAAATGAATATACGCATGGCTATCAATTACAAGCCACAATTGTTGCCTACTATTTTTGCCAAACTGCAGGAGTACGTGGAGTTCAAGGCAGACTTTCACCGTGTATCGATCAGGGCACAAAAGGACCCTGAGCAGAAGTGGCATGACTTTCCTTACTTGGAAACTGATGACATGATCAATGCAGTTCTTGATCGTTGGTCGGCAGAGTGGTGCACTACCTCAGACTCGGCGATGGGATCAAGAAAGTCCACCGCACAGTGCAAAAAGGAGGAGGCCAAGCTCAAGATGGCACAGCTAGCCAAGAAGAGGAGGAAGGATGTCAATGACAAGGCTCATGTAGAGCACGATGCCGCACAGCAGGTGGAAGAGAAGGCAGGCAGAGTAGAGTGCGTCTCTAAAAAAGGTTTGAGGTCGCCCTCGCTCGAAATAGAGGAAGAAACAAACAAGTAGACAGAGCAGTACGGAGTGAACCCACAGATGGCATCGTTCCGTATCAAGCATCCAAGAGGACAGGAAAAAGTTGGGCCACAGAAGAAATCCAAGGCTAGTAAGACGTTGTTGTGGGGAAAAATGCCTATGCAGGACGATCCTATCCACCTAAGGTGTGACAGTGCCTTAGCAACAAACGAATACAGCTACACTGGTTTCTTCCTTTATGAAATGTGAAAGAGAGGAGATCGATAGACTTACCGTTGTCTTCCGTTTGTCCCTCGATCTAGATCCTCTTCCCTTTGGGTGTTCACAGCTACTTGCCTCCTCGCTTGCTCAAGAGAACAGCTACTTGATTCCCACGAGATCACAAGAGAATAGCTACCTGTGACAGCTACTTGCGACAAGAGAAGAACACAACACAAAGGCAAATATACATATTCATAAATGATTCAGGATTAGAAGTAAATCAAATACACTAATGCAATCATACAAATACACCAGCATATAGGAGCAAACCAAGATAGCTTTATTGATAAGTAACAGGGTTCAGGAAGAGATACAACCCATAGGGCTCCAATCCAGCATCTCCTTCCCAGCAGAATGGAATTCCTTCCTCAGCTCCCTTCAAAGCATTAAGCACCCAATGATCCAGTCTCAAACCAACAGCAATTCTTTGCAATAACAAAATTCCAGCCCCCTAGATCCCATGGAGGAGAGATCTATATATAGTTATTTTGGAGAGAGGATGAGTCAGCTTGAGATCTGACTAGTGTCCTCTCCCTCTCTCAGTTCTTGAGTCCACTTGGAGGTTCTTGCTTCCACTTGGATATTTGGAACCTCTTACTCATCACCAGTCGAATTCCTTGATGCAAGTGTCATTTTGGAAGCTTCCTGGGCATTGACACATTGAGGAATGAGCCTGCCACTTGTCCAATTACGCTCAGCGCAGGTAGCCTTTGTTGGAGTTGACATTCAACGCAGGTAGACAGTGGATCAGTTGACATTCAGCGCAGATGCTCAGTGGAGCAGTTGACATGATCCAGAATTGGCTTGTTTTTGAGTGGTTTCAGGTGGAGAACTTCTGTGAATTGCTGTGGTTAGTTGGCCTTGTTCCTCTAGGGGTAGGAACAACATGTTTAGGGACTTTGGATCCCTTAGATTATGGACATTTCATGCTCAATGCTGTAAGGCACAAAAATGTCTATAACAGTTGCCCCCTAAAGTATGAGGCCGTTTATCGGGTGAAATGCTTTATCCAGGAGGGTCCGAAGTTCATCCATCTGCTGGTAGGAGACCTATAATAAGATACAATAGAATACATTATGATTCATACTGCTTTCATGATCTAGCTGAGGCGGGCATTCCCATGCTCAGCTTTATAAATTCATTTTTGTACATAGAACAGACGATCGTCTGATGGTAGACTGATAATTTTGGCGAAATTATCATCCTTTGAGTAGGATGATCATCTGCTGCAATGATGTACATGTCAAATGTCTTTATCTTTCCTGAATATATATCGCAGCCCGGATGGATGAAACTAGATCCGGGGTCTTCAAACTCGTTCGATCTTCACTCTAAGTACAAGTCGATCCATCTGAGAATTGCGCTGAAGTCGAACATGGAAAGACATCGCTTGATTACCGGTCAATGATGTAAACCGTTAACAAGCGCGAGAGGAATCACCGATAATGATAATGACCCTCAAGGTACTGCAGTACAATCCACGTGGTGTGAATAAAGGACTTGGCGTCGAACACCACGCAAAATCTTCTGGTCGAAGGTCATTGACGTATACCTGTCGCCGGAAGTGAGAAACTTGCCATTGAGGCATGCAAGCTTCAAAGTACTGAAGGGGTTGTTCCTAGATCAACTTCTTGGATAATGAGCTGATGTCGACAAGAAGCGATCCGTCAAAGGAGGGCCTTGATGAATCCCACATCAGTGACATGGAACGGAGCTAATGATTTTAATGGAGGTGAAAACGATCTGTGACATATGATTCAGGGTGGTGGTCATGAATGGATGAAGGATAATGTATGGCAGTGGATGGGACCCGGTTGACTCTTTCTGAACGACTTCTTTTGAACATATGGCGACACTGATGTGATGGATCGGTAGCATTACCCCAAATATGGATGGTATGGCGAGACCATGGTGATGTGACCGGTGAATGAGACAACCCAACCCGATTGTGATACGGAGGAAAAGTGTCATGTTCAAGAGCGACCTGCTACCATCAAAGTTTTCTTTAGTTTTCTCCCAATTTTTCCCCAGTCATTGCTGACCAGTACCTCTTTATTTTTGTCAAGCTTGAGGAGGATAACATATGCTTGTTCTATAACCTTCCCTTCGGGCAAGCCCATCGCTATGTTTTAACGAGCCTAGCGATAGGGAAACTTGTTCTCGTCTAAAGACAAGTTTGTCGCTATTTAATAATTTTAACGAGTCTAGCGACAAGGATAACTCAGTTCTTTTCATTTTTAGAGAGTCTGAAAAGATACATAAAGTCAACTCCAAAATTCCTTTTTCGTCATCTAATCCCTTAAGTCCGAAAAAGTATAAAACAATACAGAAGGGATGAGTTTTCCATAATTTTAACGAGCCGAACAAAACAAGCGCTCGATCTTTTTGTGCAATAATCCCTCAGGTCCAAAAAGATTAAAATCTAGAGGAGGGATAGCTCTTCCTGTCCTTTAACGAGCTGGAAGGCTAAAACTCGGCAATCTTTTCATATTTTACGAGTCAGTTGAAAAGAGCTTAAAGAAGACTCGTCTTTTGAGGAACGAGTGATAAACAGGGATAGCAGCTGATTCCAGGTACAAGTTGGAATTTTCCAATCACGGCAGTGTCACAAGGATGGCTAGGTGAAATCACTCTTCGCAGCTGTTCCTCAAAATGGGTAAACAATCATATGGAGGTGAACGATCGGCCAAATGAAAAGTGGAGGTGGCAGGTGCAAACACGACCAAGGCTTTTATGGCTGATAAATTTACGATCACATTGGTTATTTACCGGGTGGGTTCATTTTTTATTTAAAAATGAGCTTAAACACTGGAGGAAACATTGCTCACTGCTTATATTTATTTTTTAACGAGCATGAAGACCGCATTAAAACTGCTCGGATCTTGCGTTTATTTTTTAACGAGCATGAACTTTATGCTAAAACTGCTCGTTTACCCAGTCATAAGATAAGAGTGTCTCATCAAGATTCTATTTTTTATGGAGCTTCATCTCACTAAGCTTTGCTCCCCATCCTTTCTTTATGCAAGTTCGGAAACGGCTAATCCTACGAGTTTAAAGGGTTAGACCTACAGGTTTAAAGGGAGGACCTAAAAATTTAAAAAAATAAATAGTCGCCCCTTGCTTGCACTCCAAAAGGTTTGCATGCCCCCAGGTATAAAACAGAGTTTCAAGGTTACCTCTACTTTTCTGCCATCGAAACTTTCGTTTCACCGGGAGAGGCCTACCTCTTTCAGGTTACCCAAAGATTGTCTCGTTAATCTTTCAAACAAAACACTTCCTCGGCAATGTCTACCGAAATAGACAGAGGTGAGTGACGACCCCCGCCCTCTCACATAACTTTGACAAAAGAATCCTATTCTAGAACAACCCCTCTTCCAATCACGGACGGGGTACGGACTAGTCATATTCTCCCACGGAAACCTATCTTATACCCAAAGTTTTCCTGCCGAAGCAGGCCAGGACGCATGCCCCCTGGGTTCCAGTCATATCCTCCCGGATTACTCGCGCTCATCAGGAGGACGGACCGTGGGTTGAGACACTTCTTGCATGAATAGACCATTTAGGTATGGCACATGACTATTTGCGATGTGTGATCCGGGAAACGAAAGTTGGTCCACGAGCTTGACCATTCTTCCTTCATGTGGAAAACACATTACTCTAAAGAGTGAGGAGACTACAGCTCTCATGCAATATATATAGTCTCGTCCAAGGAGTAGGTTATAATCCAAGTGTCCTTGAACGACCATCACGTTCATTTGAACGGTCTTCCCTTTCAATGTTATAGGCACATTGGGGAGGATCCCTAAAGGTCGACTGGTTCCTTTATCAAAGCCCGATAGACTTCTCATCTCAAGCAAAAGCATTGGCCAACCAAGCGCTTTCCAAGCAATAGAGGAAAGGATACTCACAGATGCCCCCTCATCAAAGATAGTGCCAGCCATTACCATTCTGTATATTTGACAAATAATTCTGAATGGTATACTGGCTGGCAACCGGGGTCTGCCTAGTTGGTTCCAGTCAAAGGACACAACTAGGTTGCTTGGTGGTGGGACCGAATATACGGCCGGATAGCGCTCTGATGAACTTCCTTCCTGCGATAAAGGAATGGTGGCATTGCCCCCTTGATCATCAGAGTCAGTGCTGATGAAGAGAATCTAGACGGTGTCATCTTTATTCTCCTCTGTGGTGGTGTCATTCGATGATAGAGCCTCTGAAGGCAAAACCGGGTCAACTGCCGTATCAACCTTTTGACTTTCGTCAGACATGTCTCCAAACGGTTCATCTTCAATGACAGGTGCTTCGGCTGACCACCTGGGCGGGTTAGCTGGGTTCTCAACTAGCGAGGGACTTGGCAAGAGTTTTTGATATCCAGGAGGAAGTTGCGCTCGTAAAATCGGGCGATCTTCCTGAACTCTTTTTGCCTCGTCTAAGAAGGGACAACGGTGGATGGCGTGATTGCCTTCATACAGTCTGCAGGGAAATTTAGCTTTCCCGCTCTGTCCTGGAGCTTCACTCCCACTAGTTGACGGTGAGCAGTTGACATGGCTATCAGAGGTCGATGCTACCGAATTGTGCAAACGGGGGGACCAGTCCCTTAGTATCCGGGGGATACAGGGACAATCTCTATGGAAGTGGTCTCCCTTGCATATGACGCATGGCGATTTAGGCCTTACGAGTGCGGTGTGTGGATTTTTGTTAGATGACACTTGTTTGCCCCCAGTCGCCTTAGGCTCCTTCTTCTTCTTTTCTTTCTTCTTCTTCTCCTTCTTCTCCTTAGGAACCCGATTTTTTGATCGACCAGTTCCGTCAAGCGAAGAGGAAGGAGGGGAGGAAGATGAAGTGGAAGGCTGGGAGGCAGCTCTTGTCTGATCTAACTGTTGACTAGACTGTTCAGGAATGGTGGTATTCTCAATGACATTGGTTGAAAAGAGCCAAACTGGTAGGCCAATTGTCAGTCCTGGAAGCGACAATGTGGCCATGTGGGGCGCACCAACATCTCCCCGAGAGGAGAAGGGACTAGGATTTCCACCAAGGGGAACTCCTTGGTTGGTGTGCTCCATCTTTTCAACCTAAAGATCAACGCAGGAATAAAGGGTGATTGTTCCGTTTAAAATAAATTGTTAACGACGCTTTAGACACAACTTGCTTTTTCACTTTTAAAGAGTCGAGAAAAAGCTAAAGATGACTCTAGTCTCCTTCGATGTTTTAATGAGCCCGAAGTGACAAATGCTCGGATGGACTTTTTCTGTTATAGAGTCTGAAAAAGGCCAAAAGAAACTGCTTTGGAGTTCTAGGCAGAGGGTGTGCCAAACTTTTCGCAAAACCGCAGAATACTTTTTAGGGTACGGGCGGTCGATCTTCGTGAATGCTGTGTTCACTACATTGCGATCAGTAGGGCGGCCGACACGGCTTCCTAAGGATAAAAGATATATGCCTATAGGGGTCTCCCAATATATACGCGACGGTACGTGGGAGCACAATCCGTACTAGCGCTACCGTTTCTCAGGAGGAATCACCCACCTTCTTCGAGATCGACAGTCACTAGGCTTAACGACGCCGGAACACGTCTCTAGCCTAGACCTCTATGTTGTGTGTTATGTTACAAAGCGTTGTTAGGTTCATTCGGTTTATTTTAGGTTGATCTTTTTAAATTTTGCCTTTCAAGGTTCACCACGAGATGTATGATACAAATTCCTAAATGCAGTCTAAGATGATAAGCAAGCTTTATTATCTTTTCAACTTTGAAAATCTTAGTTACTAAGGGAAAAGAAAAACACTATCTTTTCTCAGAGAGCAATCAGCACACTCTAATGCACTTTTCCTAAATCCAACATGCAAACTATCAAATGCAAAATGCACAATGCAGTTGTTTGTTTTCCACTTTCTTAGTATAAATGCCTATAAAGAAAGCTTTTTGCACAACTTTGAATTTGCTTTTAAAATGATCAATACAAACAAGCTCACTTTTTCGAAATCAGAGAAGATAGAAGAGATTACAACACTTAACGATTTTCGAAATAAAGACTTGTTTTGACACTTCAAAAGAGACAAATTCAAACCAATAAGCAAAAGTAAACCTATAATCAATCTGCAAACAGCCAATGAACTCTCTTCTAAGATCACAATCAAATCTGAATCAAAGGCTACAGGATGACTACTTTACTCATGCAAAGGAAAACTGTAAATGACGCCACAAACACATAAAAACATTCATAGTCTTTTTGTACAAAAGGAGGCGGAATCTAAGCAAAGAAAAGAAGTTATTTGACTGGTACCTATGCTGGTTAAAGGCAGCAAAGACAGAGATCAAAACAGGGCAACAAAGAACAGAGAACCCCAGCTGCACAAGGCCAAACTGGTTCAGCGCAACCTCAACACTGAGGACTTGACATTCAGCGCAGGTAGCCCCTTCGGGACCTGCGTTGAAATGCAGACTGCCTTCACAGCAGTTGCGCTGAAGGAGAAACTCTCGTTTCCCCTGGGTTCTGGGTCACAAAATGCTCAAAAATCAACTGTTTCAGGCCAAATCAGAAACACAAGCAAGGTATAAACAGAGGGATGCTTTGAGAGGGTACTAAAGACTATCACAAGGATCATCAAATCATCTGTGGATCTAGTTTAGATCATAGACAAGTCCAACAACTGGATCAAAACAGCAACTTTCTACTTTGCATCCGGGAAAGATGCAGTTCAATAGTTGTTGTCAAGTCTATGAAGTAAACAAATGACGGAAACACAAATGAAATGAATAAACAAATTCTCCCCAGTGGAGTCGCCAATTTGTTGTGGGGAAAAATGCCTATGCAGGACGATCCTATCCACCTAAGGTGTGACAGTGCCTTAGCAACAAACGAATACAGCTACACTGGTTTCTTCCTTTATGAAATGTGAAAGAGAGGAGATCGATAGACTTACCGTTGTCTTCCGTTTTTCCCTCGATCTAGATCCTCTTCCCTTTGGGTGTTCACAGCTACTTGCCTCCTCGCTTGCTCAAGAGAACAGCTACTTGATTCCCACGAGATCACAAGAGAACAGCTACCTGTGACAGCTACTTGCGACAAGAGAAGAACACAACACAAAGGCAAATATACATATTCATAAATGATTTAGGATCAGAAGTAAATCAAATACACTAATGCAATCATACAAATACACCAGCATATAGGAGCAAACCAAGATAGCTTTATTGATAAGTAACAGGGTTCAGGAAGAGATACAACCCATAGGGCTCCAATCCAGCATCTCCTTCCCAGCAGAATGGAATTCCTTCTTCAGCTCCCTTCAAAGCATTAAGCAACCAATGATCCAGTCTCAAACCAACACCAATTCTTTGCAATAACAAAATTCCAGCCCCCTAGATCCCATGGAGGAGAGATCTATATATAGTTATTTTGGAGAGAGGATGAGTCAGCTTGAGATCTGACTAGTGTCCTCTCCCTCTCTCAGTTCTTGAGTCCACTTGGAGGTTCTTGCTTCCACTTGGAGATTTGGAACCTCTTACTCATCACCAGTCGAATTCCTTGATGCAAGTGTCATTTTGGAAGCTTCCTGGG
This sequence comes from Pinus tabuliformis, assembly GCA_031772625.1. Taxonomy (NCBI): domain Eukaryota; kingdom Viridiplantae; phylum Streptophyta; class Pinopsida; order Pinales; family Pinaceae; genus Pinus; species Pinus tabuliformis. Next base: position 1,745,408,873 of record CM062820.1, on the reverse strand, counting down.
CATTGACACATTGAGGAATGAGCCTGCCACTTGTCCAATTACGCTCATCGCAGGTAGCCTTTGTTGGAGTTGACATTCAACGCAGGTAGACAGTGGAGCAGTTGACATTCAGGGCGGATGCTCAGTGGAGCAGTTGACATGATCCAGAATTGGCTTGTTTTTGAGTGGTTTCAGGTGGAGAACTTCTATGAATTGTTGTGGTTAGTTTGCCTTGTTCCTCTAGGGGTAGGAACAACATGTTTAGGGACTTTGGATCCCTTAGATTATGGACATTTCATGCTCAATGCTGTAAGGCACAAAAATGTCTATAACAGACGTCACTAGACCCAATCACCCTAAAAGAGGGAGATTTGAACGACATTGGAGATACGGTGTGGGATGTCACCGTGGAGGTACTACAGTAGTTCAAGCAGCAACAACAGCAAGTATTAGGGGCCATCCAGATGGGTCTGCATGAGCTACAGATATGTGCATCACAAACCAGCGTGACATCCACCAGCCTCACCATCGGTACTTCAGCAGCCAACGGGATGCTGCATGCGAAGGACTCCTGAGCGATAGTGCTGCCAGAGGGATCACTGACCATAGAGATCAAAGTTGACAGGCCCGCTGTCAGCCCCCCAGAAAGTCAAATCAAGAGGCGTAAGCCCATCCTTGCCCTCAAATCACAGTGAAAGCTTTAAATGCAGACAGACAGCAAAAAAGCAGAAACCCATACACATTTATTGCAGAAAACACTGCACCAAGCTGCCAAGGACTACATCATTTACTCAGTTTTGATACGGCAGCCCTGAGCGCAGCCCGAGATATTTTTTTGCATTTCTTTCTGGATAGGATTAGGTTAAGTAATCATCTTTCTTTCAGACCTGTTTAGGTCAAGTTGTAATAAAAGCAGTTGTAGAGAGTTTTTCCCTATATATACCGCCCTCTACATTGTTTCAAGTGTTGGTTAATTGAGAATTTTGACTAGAGACTCGCATTGTATACCTGAGTTTTTCTATAATCAAAGACTGCTGAAAGCTTGGAGAGCAAACTGACTGTTGTAAATGAATGTTTTTGGAGATATGAAGATGGAATTCTTGTGCTGCAGCCTGAAGCAATAAGTGCATCTTACCTCTGTTTATTGTTTACCACTATCTAAATAGCATAAAGAAAGAATAGCCTAGAATTAGTTTAAATACTCTCTATGCTCAATTTCTGCTATTTCTTTATGTTTTCCTCTGAATGAATTGGTTATGAATATGAATTCCTCCTGGCTCATGTTTACCCTGATTCACTTGTGTTGGCCAATTATCTAGGGATTCTTCATTGCCCCTAGGTAGAGCTCTGTTACCTCCATCTGTTAAGCTGATTTAGAGATTCTTAACTGCCTCTCAATACTTAGCATTTCATTCCATCACCTAAAACTGAAACATTGTTTCATGCGCAGCTATCTTGCTCCATTTTCCCTCTATTGTGACCAAAAAAAAAAACGCAACAGCAATCCCCCTCCTCGACTCCACGCCCAATGGTTTGAAACTTCCAGACTATGCCTTGCCTCTCTGTCTAAAAACACCAATTTTCCCACCAAAAACAAAACAAAAACCCTCTGGACTCAAGACCTAGCCTAAAATCCTTTTCAACAAAGCTAAATCTAAAAGAGAGGGCCCTCTCTGATTGCAGGTTGGCTAGAACCTGCAGTCTAAAGTTGGTCTGTGGTTACCTCGGCCATATCCTTTTCTGGAGCTTAAGGACAACCTGAGTGATAACATAATGGCGACTCCACTGGGGAACTTCCTCAGATAGTTTCACAAAGAAGGTAAGAAAGCTCCGCTGAGACCATAAATCAAACTTTCCAATTGTTGTTTATCTCTTAAAACTACAGATGAAGCCTGAATGTCAGCTAGGAAGCCTTTGAAACTGTTTTCTGCTTTGCATTAACAGGAGTAAAGAAATGCTGCTTCATTCAATCTTCATGCTAGTTTTAAGTTACAAATAAGCTGTCCCAAATTTTAAATAGTCCCTTGTCAATTACAAAAACATTCCCAGGAAAAATACCCAAAAAACAATTCGGAAGCTGGCTCCCAAGAAAAATCCACGGTATACCAGATCAAATCCAGATCCCAACCCTCCAGCTGTTTTTGAAAACCCTAACATAATCTCGAAAATCCTTAGGAAGCAAGAAAGACAGGAAAATTTTGCTGATTTGAGCCCTGAAACAGCTTACCGTAGCTGTATTCCGACTCTTGTCAAGGTCTCATAGTACTCCTTCCACACCTTCGTTCACTGTACATACTAACACTACTGTTGTTTCCAACGTTCCAGTTACTCCTGTGATCCCCGTTACTCCAGTTGTTCCACTTATCCCCGCTGTTCCACTTATACCTGCCAATATGGCTAATAGATATGCACCCCTGCAATTACCTGCTAATTCTGGGGCTTTACCTCAAGAATACCAATCTAAAATTACCTATTTTGACAGCACCAGTCCTTTCACAGCCATTCAGCATACCAAAAAGATGCAAGATTATTTTGAAAACTACGAAATAGATGATGATAGTGTAAGAATGAGAATTTTTGTTCAGAGTTTAACAGGTGATGTAAGGACTTGGTTCAGATCACTTGCTGCAAATTCCATAACCACCCCAGATGACCTTTACTAATATTTTACCAACAGATGGGAGAAAAAGAAAGACCCCTTGCACATACTAGCTGAATATGATACGATCAAACGAGGTCCTCAAGAGACTGTTTTGGAGTACTGTGCAAGATTCAATAATGTATATAACGCAATACCACAGAACTTAAGGCCTCCACCTGACCTTGCCTTGTACAAATTTCCCGATGGATTCGACCCGGATATGGCATACCAGTTAAAGGAAAGAGCTCCTCAGACCCTTGCGGACATGCAAAATGTTGCTGTCAGCGTAGAAGCCAATTTAATTGCTAAAAGAAATAGAGCTAGAATGGAAAGAAGAACCACCTTTAAGGAAGAACCCTCAGCTTTTGATCAAAAGCTTGATGCTATCATCAGTGGCCTGCAAAGGCTGGGAGAAAGAGTAGAAAATGTTGAGAGAAAAGAATCATGGGAAGGACAACAGTCTAATACCATAAGGAACCCAAATTTTAGGAAAACGCAGAACACAAATGTTGGTAGGCCTAATCAAGACCATGATATAAGACCCCCTTTCCAAGATAATTATGTTGAAGGATCTACTTCTAGTGAACCCATAGAGGACACTCACATGAACTTAATGGATCTAAAGGGCGAGCACCAAACTGTCCTGTCCCAAGAAGACCAAAATGAACCCGAGTACAATCAGTTTCAGACTAGGTCTGGCGAGTCTTTTGATTTTAAACAAGGTTATGATACCGCTGTGTATGAAGTACACAAACAATATAAGCTGAGAACTAGGACCATTGACATTTTCGAACCTAGCAAAATAAAGGATAGCAAATAGCCCGACAAGATCAAAGGCAAGGCTATCATAACAGAACCAGCTGATATACCTATTCCAAACCCACATCAAGTGACTGTAGAAGACATAATAGAAATACAGCCTTCCAAAGATCAGCCTTTGTCACCTTCTTCCTCGAAAGAAAGCTCGAATAGAGTTCCCAAAAACTTTCCTGAAGTTGAAAAACCGCAAGCAAAAACTTCCCATAATGCTGATAAACAAGAGCAAAACGCAGACAATTCAAATGAAACAGAAAAAACTGCCATTATCAACACCAAGACTCCACTGGAAAAGCCATTTAACTTAGAGACAGAAATAGCTAAGTTAAAAATATCTATTCCCCTCTCAGAACATGCCAAACATGATGTATATAGGCAGCAAATTCAAAGATCACTTCAAATGCCAGAGGTTAAGGACGATGTAAATGTTTTAGATGACACCCCAGAGCTGCTATTTGGCCCAGAAGTTAATGGAAAATCAACACATGGACCGGTCCCACCCTTTATGTCAGTTTGCATATACATGACAAAGTTTTGCACAACACTATGTTTGACTCAGGGGCATCGCACAATCTTATGCCCAAAGCAGTTATGGAAAAACTGAATCTTGATGTTACAAGACCTTACAAAGATTTATACTCATTTGACTCAAGTCAAGTGAAATGTTTAGGCCTCATCAAAGACTTGTGTGTCTCCTTAGTCCAATATCCCAACAAGACCATCCTCATGGATGTAGTGGTTGCTGACATTCCACCAAAGTACGGTATGCTCCTGTCAAGATCATGGGGAGCAAAGCTTCAAGGATCCCTTCAATTAGACCTTTCCTATGCCACCATTTCAGTCTTTGGGCAACCAAAGAGACTGTATAGAGAAACACTCATGAAATATGTGGTAAGTAGTGAGAGCAAGCCTGAAAATTTTCCCATTTACTCGATCCACTCTGATATGGATTCCTTTATTTTGGTTAATGATGATACAAATGTTTCAATGGATAATGAGCCCTTTACTCTAGAGCAACAAGCACACATCAACGAAGAGTCGGTTGCACATACCCACAAAACTGTCATAGCAGTTGATGCAACCAGCCTACCAGAAGAAGTTCCCAAACAGAAATTTTAAATCTGCCCAATCCTAAAATAGCTCAAGCTCTTGATACTGACCATAAGCAAGAAATCACATGGTATTTAGAGTTTGATGGCTCTGTCAACAAGTTAGGAGCAGGGGCAGATGTATGGATTCACAACACATATAACAACCATGCAGAAGGCCATGCCTACAGACTGAACTTCAAATGCACAAATAACATGGCAGAGTATGAAGCTCTGCTTTTAGGCCTTAAACTCCTCAAAGCTCTAGGAGCTGCAAAAGTGTCTATTTTAGGAGACTCTGATTTAATCATACAACAGATGAAAGGAAATTTTGTAACCAATGACAACAGAATGAGAGCCTATAGAATTGCAGCTACTAATATACTCCAGGCATTCACTGAATTCAAGCTTGACAAGATTTCCAGAATTCACAACATTCATGCACACAGCCTAGCCACCTTTGCTAGTACATGCAAGCTTCCTTTTGACCCAAACCATCACTTCACAGCTGAAATAAAACATAGGCCCGCTGTCCCAAATAACGTTAAAGATTGGCAAGTATTCGAAAATGATGCCCAGATTAATAATTTCCTCACCCTTGAGCATGAGTTCTCGAATATTAACATCGACATGGATGCTATGAATGGCTCCCAACACCAAACAAATGAAAATCAGCAAGATATAACGGCCGCAACAGTCAAGCAAATCCTGAAACCAACCATTTTTGACAAAGAAAACATAGAACAGCTGAAACAAATACTGTTGTAGCTCTGATACCAATTGTTGTAGATCTAACCCAGAATATTATAGATCTGATATAAAAGTATAAAATAATGCAAATAAACCCAGAAATAATATGAAATGATACTTTATTGATCAAAACCCTTATGGTAGGGCAACACCATACATTCACTCCTTAAGGAAGGAGAACACTCCACAAGCCATATGCTTGTTCATACAATAATCCTTCTCTTCATATCTCTCCATGTGGAGTCTCTAGCCTCTATATAGGCCTCATACATACAATACCATGGGTTATTACCATGGTTCCCTCATACCATCAACTAATACCATGGGCCCATTACATTATTATTAACTGCTTGTGGTCCCTTACATGACATGGGTTAACCACCTTATTTATTACTATGGCCCATCCCATTATTACATTATTACCTTGGGTACCTCCCTTGGTACCCCATATTATCCCCCCTAGGTATATAACATTCCACCCCCCTAAGCATGTTTCGTCCCTGAAACATGGGAAGAACACAAATGATAAGATCTACTCAAAAGAGTAGTCCATTGATACCATGCACGTGCATCTAGCCATCCAAGAGAAAGGTGAACCCTCGATCTCACTGGTGCCTCGCTCGCTTGAGATGGAAGTTGACCGTGGCAGCTCTTCTGTGTGTAGTAGGTGGATTGTCGCTCCTCGCTATCCGTCATACGGGGGTTGTTGTCCTTGTGGCTAATTGGTTGCCATCTTGTTGGTTGTTGTCTGGCGGGGTGATGTGGGTGATGATATGTTGAAGTTTTAACCCACGATGGCTTTTGCTTGACTTCACCCTGCTGTGGTGCCTGTTGTGGTGTCTTCTTTTTCAATATGACTTCAACCACTGAGCCCTCCTCTGATGTATCATCACCTGTAACCTTTTCTTCTGCAGCCTCTGTTTGTGTTTGAGTGTCGATCATCAAAGGCTCATCATCTGATATGTCAGTCCCTTGAACATCTACTGCTTCAGCCTCCATGTGCTCTACCTGTTTATGGATGGAAATATCCTGTAATGTAATTTTCTTCTTTTTATACCATAGCTTCAGGAATTTCTTCTGCACATTAATATTGATAGTACCCACGGATTCCATCCAAGGATATCCCAAAACAACATCGATATTATCCATCTCTGAAGCATAAAAATCACCATGAAACACATACTTATCCATAGAAAGCTTCAAATCCTTATAGATTTGAACATCCTTATCATCATCCTGTGTATGTGCAATTTGTTTTGCTGGGACTTGCAATTTTTTTGCCAAATTGACATTTATGAGATTTTGCTTGCAACTTGGATTTATAGACACAATGATTTTCTCCTTCTGAATCAATCCATGAACCTGCAATAAGAAAGCATCAGTAGAAAATAACCCCTTACGTGTCTCATTCTCCTTTTTTCTAGCCCGATACCATTTGTCCAGAAAGACTTTTTCACATTCTGCATCTGAAAGTTTGGTCATTTGCTGGTGGTCAAGTGATAACCACCAATTTTTAGCCTCATCTCTCATACTACATATTATTGGAAGCCTCCAATATTTCCCATGTGAGGACTTGTATCTTTGTATAAATTCTTCAATAGTAGGACCATCATCTGTTCCTGTAAAATATAGAACCTTGCTAGAAGCCATGAAGAGGGTTTTGAAAAAACTTGGCAAAAATTTGAAATGGCCACAAATCCATCAATATTGCTTAGAATCTCTATTATAACCTATTTTTGGAAATGGAACAATCATTCTGCATCTACCCATGTGATAGAAATCTTGATCCAGGCACTAGAATTCTAGATTTGCGCTGCAACTTTCCCGTCGTCACCCAAAATTTCTGAAAAAAGAGCTGATTTTAAATCAGCGATATCTTCCTCATCCGGACTCCGATTCGCCTGATTTTTTTTTTTGAAATCAGGTGTTTTGTCACAAGGATTCCAGATCTACAGTTAGATCTTACAGATCTGGCACCAGGACGTCCAGATCTGCGCCGCAAATTCGCTGGCCCTAAAAATTCTCTGCAACCCCACTGATTTTTAGATCGGCGATATCTCCTTCATCCGGACTCCGATTCAACCGATTCTTTTTTTGAAATCGGCTATTTTTTCACAAGGAATACAGATCTGCAATTAGATTCTATAGATGTGGCACCAAAACGTACAGATCTGATCTGCAATTTCGCCACCCAAAAAATCCCTGCAAAAATAAAAAAAAATTCCATGGTTTGCCCAAGAAAGAGCTCTGATACCAATTGTTGTAGCTCTGATACCAATTGTTGTAGATCTAACCCATAATATTATAGATCTAATATAAAAGTATAAAATAATGCAAATAAACCCAGAAATAATATGAAATGATACTTTATTGATCAAAACCCTTATGGTAGGGCAACACCATACATTCACTCCTTAAGGAAGGAGAACACTCCACAAGCCATATGCTTGTTCATACAATAATCCTTCTCTTCATATCTCTCCATGTGGAGTCTCTAGCCTCTATATAGGCCTCATACATACAATACCATGGTTCCCTCATACCATCAACTAATACCATGGGCCCATTACATTATTATTAACTGCTTGTGGTCCCTTACATGACATGGGTTAACCACCTTATTTATTACTATGGCCCATCCCATTATTACATTATTACCTTGGGTACCTCCCTTGGTACCCCATATTATCCCCCCTAGGTATATAACAAATGCACTTGGAAGATATAGCCAAAACAGAGGCAGACATCATTGACTTAAAGGATAACTTTCTACCTGCTGGCCTAACCCCATTAGAAGACATGTTTGATGCTAATGATGTTCCCAAAAAGCCAAAATTGCAGCCTATAAACACTGATATAGAGGAACACAACATTGGGACAGCAGAAAAGCCAAAAGTGATCAAATTGTCCAAAAATTTACCACCTGATCAAAAGCCCAAGTATATTGACTTATTCAAAGAGTTTCAAGATGTATTTGCTTGGAGCTATGAGGATTTGAAATCCTATGACACCTCGGTGATCCAACACACCATTCCTTTAAAACCAAACCAGAAACCCTTCAAACAGAAACTTAGAAGAATTAACCCTATGCTTCTTCCCCCGATTGAGAAAAAAGTAAAGAGGATGTTTGAAGCAGGCATCATAGCACCTATCAGATTCTCTGAATGGGTGTCCAATCTTGTTCCTACGAGGAAAAAGACGAGAAATCAGACTTTGTGTAGATCTCAGAAATTTAAATCAAGTCTCCCTAAAAGACCATTACCCTTTGCCTAAAATGGACCACATCTTGCAAAGAGTAGTGGGATCATCTAGAATCTCTTTGCTAGATGGTTTTTGAGGTTTCAACCAAATACTTGTTCACCCGGACGACCAAGACAAAACAGCTTTTACTACACCTTGGGGAACGTTCAAATATGTAAAGATGCCACTCGGTCTTAAAAATGTTGGTGCTACCTTTCAACGTGCAATGGATATTGCTTTCGCCAAAGAAATACATGACTTCCTAGTTGTTTACCTTGATGAATTAACCCCATTTTCCAAATCTGATGAAGAACACCTCAAGCATCTCAGGCAAATTTTCATGACATGTAGGAAATATGGCATTTCCTTGAACCCCAAGAAGTCTCTGTTTGGCCTTGAAGAAGGCAAATTACTTGGCCACATCATATCAAAGGATGGGATCATAATTGATCCCGAAAGAATACAAGCCATCCTCTAAATCCCATTTCCAAGAAACATTAAAGAGCTACAAGCATTCCTTGGGAAAATCAACTTCTTGAGAAGATTTATTCCAAATCTAGCTGAGTTGATAAGATTGTTAAGCAACATCTTAAAGAAGGATGCCAAGGTAAAATGGTCTCTTGAAACCAAGCAAGCATTTGAGAGTATCAAATCAGCCTTAACACAAACCCCTGTCCTAACTTGCCCACAGTTTGACAAAGATTTTATCATATTTTTGTTTGCATCTGATCACACTATAGCAGCTGTCCTGCTACAAAAGGATGAACAGGGAGCTGAAAAACCAATCGCTTTTTTCAGCCGAACCTTAAGAGACGCCCCTTTGAAGTACCCAATAATGGAAAAACAAGCCTACGCACTTGTTAAGGCCATCAAGGATTTCAGAGTGTACATTTTATATTCACATGTGATTGCCTATGTCCCACATGCTGCTGTAAAAGACATATTGACCCAAGAGGGATTAGAAGGCAAAAGAGGCAAGTGGATTGTAAACATCCTTGAATATGACATAGAAATAAAACCAACCAAGCTGATAAAGGGACAAGGTTTAGCTAAACTGATGTCCGAAACAAATTTTCAAGCCTTAGAGATTAACCAGCTGGACAATGAACCGGAGCTGGCGACTCCACAGATCAGTGAAATATTTTTACAATCACAATGGTACGCTGACATATGCTTTGTATTGTTAAACCTGTGTGCTCCCCCAGGATTGTCCAGAACCAAGAAAAGATTTTTGAAAATGAAGGCTTTAAAGTTTTGTGTTATAGATGGTGCATTATTTTGGAGAAATCATGAAGGTATATTGCTTAATTTTTTAACCATGAATGAAACTAACAATGTCATGAAAGAATTTCATGCAGGTGATTGTGGAGGACATCTATATTGGAATTCTACTGCTGATAAAATTTTAAGGGCTGGTTTCTATTGGCCCTCTCTTTTTGCAGATGTAAAGAAGTTTGCCATGTCATGTCACAAATGCCAAATTTTTTAGGGCAAGAGAAAGCTATTACCCCTGCCGCTTAAACCCATCTCAACCGAGCAACCTTTTCAACAATGGGGTCTTGACTTCATTGGAGAAATCCATCCCTCTTCCTCAGGCCGGTACAAATGGATCCTAACAGCCACCAACTATTTCACTAAGTGGGTTGAAGCCATTCCCTTTAGACAAGCCAATGACACCACCATTATCCAATTCCTTGAGTGCAATATCCTTTCTAGATTTGGCTGCCCTGAGAAAATCATCACTGACAATGCCGCTGCCTTTAAGTCCAAAAAGATGATTAATTTTTGCCATAGATTTCATATTACCTTGGGCCACTCCACAGCCTATTACCCTCAAGGTAATGGCTTAGCCGAATCATCTAACAAAAGCCTCATCAACATCATAAAGAAAGTGCTGGAAGAAAACAAGAAGAACTGGCACAAAAAACTGGTAAATGCCCTATGGGCAGACAGACTTTCAAGCAAAAGATCAATTGGGATGAGCCCTTATGAGCTAGTATATGGCATGGAGGCTAGATTTCCTTCATCCCTGGGCATTCCTACTATCAATCTGTTACAAGAGATTCAGGTTGAACCGAATGACATTCAAAGAAGAATCAATCAAACCATCCATCTGCAGCAAACCAGAGAACAAGTTTATGACAGAGCTCAAATTGTGCAAGAAAAGCTCAAAAAGATGTTTGATAAGAGAGCTAAGGCTGAGGATTTCAATTTTGGTGACAAAGTTCTAAGATGGGACTCAAGAAGGGAAGACAAGGGCAAACATGCCAAGTTTGATTTTCTATGGAGAGGTCCATTGGTTATTTCTGCTATTCAGGGAAATAACACTTATTTTCTCAGATCTGTAGAGGATTGTTCTGCTGAAGAAGGCCCTGTCAATGGTCGTATGCTGAAGAATTACCATGACCCCTTTTAAAGGGACACAATGCAGTTTTGTATATATCTTTGTACAGCCTTATTTGTATATATCAGCACTTTGTTTTCATTTTTATAAGCAAGCCGATTGTTTAAAGAACAACATTAAATTCTGCGAAGACGTAGCTGATGCAAGTGCCCCAGTTCTGAAAACTTTGTCTTTGCACCAATGCACAAAACGGCAAAAGGAAAACTGTCACATTACAAGCAATTCAAGGTAGGAAAGAACTGTCCACAATCAAAGGCATGTTCCACCAGCATTGTACATAATTATCCAGCATGCAGAAGAAAGCAGGCGATGCTGTACAGTGCACAGTAATTCAGTTGAGGAGGAGGTTGTTCAGATTCCAAAGTTTCATATTTCCAGCAGCCAAAACAAAGAAGTGTTTCCAGTCTACAGCAACAAATAGAAAATCAAGGCAGTCTGACCTCCTGTTCTTGACTTTTCACAAGGAAAAGCCATCCCCAAGTGGAGCCACTGTTAGCCTCCTATTGCAACAGGGTATCATCTTTCATGATTGACATTTTTACATGCCAAATATGTCATACTCTACAAGCTGCAGTGTTCCATATTTCCACGAGGTGCCATGAAGTATGCTTAGTCCAAATGCACTGCTGTATTCCATTTTTGATGAGTTGTTCCAGTTTTGAAGAGCTTTCATTTAAGGGAGGTCCAAACAGTCTAATCTTGGTCTCCCTAGGTTTCAATTTCCTGTTTTGGAATATAGAGAATGCATCTGACCAAACAGTTTAATCTTGGCAGATCTGTAGATAGGTAGAGAATCAAAGGGACCCAACTGTTTAATCTGGGCCCTAGCAGAAATAATTGTAGATTTAGATAGGAAACATTCAAAAGAAAAATTGTAAATCTGGGTCTGCAAGTCTAAGTGCACCCAAACCAAAAAGAAGAAAAAATGTTAGGAGAGTAGGCTGGGTAGGTAGCTGTGTGGTTGCAGAATGGTGATTTATGATAAATTTTGTGTTTTGAAGTGTTATATCTTTACAAATCACAGTGCAGGCAGTTTTCATGCAAAGGAGCTCAAAGGTGGACATTACTAACTCCCCCTCTTCTAATTCCCCAAGTCACTTACTAATTTCCCAAAGAGGTCAAGATCTGCTTGATTCCTATTAGTTTCATCATCCTCCATATCAGTTGCCTTGGTGAAGATCTGCTTCACTCAAGGATTTTATTTCTTTTCAAACTCTTTTCCCCAAAATTAGCCTAAGGTCCCTGACCTTAGCACCTGCTTATCATCTCCATATTAACTACTAACTCTAGTATATAACTCCCTATCAGTTTTCCCCCTTCCCCTACTACAACTTTGTATATAAAATTCCCCTATGTAAAAATCCCCTCCCTGGCAATATAGCCATATTCTTTACAAGTCCGGGAAAAAATGGTCCATCTGGGGCTGTTTTTAGCCCATCCGAGTCACAACAGCGGTTAGATGACACCTGGTCATGCTAACAACCTCTCCCCTAGCCCTAAAAACCCTCAAAAACCCTCTTTCCACCCCTAAACCAAAGTTTTGTGCATAAATCTTTAAAACCCGCACGCAAAAAACCATGCTTTACCCCTTATCCCTAAGCCCCAACTGTAAGTACATTAACCGCACTCATTTTAAACCCATAAAACCCCTTTCCCTAAGTCTAAACCCCCGCGCGCATTATTAAAAACGGGATATTCCCTGTATATTCCCCCGCCCTAACCCTCTGTTTCTTTGTCCGCCCCGGCAGCCGTTAGATCTGGCCCGTCCCAGATCTATGGTGGGCGAGCCTTTTCGTGCGCCAACTGCCCAAGCTTTAGCGTCCGGGAGTTCGGCGGTTTTGCCGCCGTACTCCTGCCACGCATCAAGCTCTGCGGTGTGGCGGAGCCCCCCCCCCTAAAACCGCCCAGGCGCTAAGGCGGTGCGCCCAAAACCGCTTACCGCCCTGCCCTGTGACGTAAGCCCCATGTCACCTGCCGCGTCACTCCCCCTGCCCAGTCACCATGACGCGTCATCCGCCTGCGTGGCCCCCTGCCACTGTACCGCCGAGTCACCATCCACGTGGCCTCCTGCCACCATACCCTGCCACTGTACATGCCACATCACCGTCTGTACATGATGACGTCACCCACTAACGTCATCCCGCCATGTCATCATGCTGACGTCATTGCTGACGTCACCCGCCGTACAACGTCCCGTCATGCTGATGTCATGCTGACGTCATCAGCACTTTTTTGGCGCGAAGGAGCAAAAATCGCACTTCGGAACCCCGAAATCAGTTTCTGAGGCAGTTTTTGATGAGCGATTTGCAGCAAATCGCTCATCGCTAGATTTTTTTGGCCAGAATGAGGAATCTTTAGGGAATCTTTTCATTTTACAGCCCCCAGGAAGCCCGAAAGGCGCCAAATGAACCATTTTTCTTTGCGAAGCACTCAAAAAGGAGCAGAAAACAGTTTTGAAGGAAACAGAGGCTGAACAGCGGCCATTAATTTTTGATTAGACAGCACGTCAGAACATCATCGGTTTATTGCCAAAGAGTATCAGAGGAAGAAGAAGAGCCAAAGAGTATCAGCCGAAGATTTTTTAGGGGCTCGAAGCACCTGAACATTGATGAGCCCCCCATAAAGTCAAATCAAGAGGCGTAAGCCCATCCTTGCCCTCAAATCACAGTTAAAGATTTAAATGCAGACAGACAACAAAAAAGCAGAAGCCCATACACATTTATTGCAGAAAACACTGCACCAAGCCACCAAGGACTACATCATTTACTCAGTTTTGATACGGCAGCCCTGAGCGCAGCCCGAGATATTTTTTTGCATTTATTTCTGGATAGGATTAGGTTAAGTAATCATCTTTCTTTCAGACCTGTTTAGGTCAAGTTGTAATAAAAGCAGTTGTAGAGAGTTTTTCCCTATATATACCGCCCTCTACATTGTTTCAAGTGTTGGTTAATTGAGAATTTTGACTAGAGACTCGCATTGTATACCTGAGTTTTTCTATAATCAAAGACTGCTGAAAGCTTGGAGAGCAAACTGACTGTTGTAAATGAATGTTTTTGGAGATATGAAGATGGAATTCTTGTGCTGCAGCCTGAAGCAATAAGTGCATCTTACCTCTGTTTATTGTTTACCACTATCTAAATAGCAGAAGGAAAGAATAGCCTAGAATTAGTTTAAATACTCTCTATGCTCAATTTCTGCTATTTCTTTATGTTTTCCTCTGAATGAATTGGTTATGAATATGAATTCCTCCTGGCTCATGTTTACCCTGATTCACTTGTGTTGGCCAATTATCTAGGGATTCTTCACTGCCCCTAGGTAGAGCTCTATTACCTCCATCTGTTAAGTTGATTTAGAGATTCTTAACTGCCTCTCAATACTTAGCATTTAATTCCATCACCTAAAACTGAAACATTGTTTCATGCGCAGCTATCTTGCTCCATTTTCCCTCTGTTGTGACCAAAAAAAAAAACACAGCAGCAGTCCCCCTCCTCGACTCCACGCCCAATGGTTTGAAACTTCCAGACTATGCCTTGCCTCTCTGTCTGAAAACACCAATTTTCCCACCAAAAACAAAACAAAAACCCTCTGGACTCAAGACCTAGCCTAAAATCCTTTTCAACAAAGCTAAATCTAAAAGAGAGAGCCCTCTCTGATTGCAGGTTGGCTAGAACCTGCAGTCCAAAGTTGGTCTGTGGTTACCTCGGCCGTATCCTTTTCCGGAGCTTAAGGACAACCTGAGTGATAACAGGAACCTATATAATACATCGTCATAGGAGCATAAAAGTACCTGAACCGTTGGTTAGGGTTGCACGAAGGTCAATCATACACCTTCGCGAAGGTACTGAAGGGCGAGATAGAGGGTAGATTGATAAGCCCTAAGGCTTAGTAACCTATGTGAAGGCAGGAGTAGGGGTTATAAACTGACATCACGACCATCTCAAGGTGTGGAAACTTGGTTCCAGCATCACCCAATACTGCTTCAGGTGAGACTTCGGTCCGTGCTCTACGGGCTGATGCCGAAAGGGCCAGTAGTGTAGGGATTTGTTTGGCTGACTAATGTTGAACCTGGGTAGGGCCCACAAAGCCAACATACTGTTCCTTGATGGCATCCCGAAACAAATTCTAAGTGGGAGCATCTAAAAACAGTGAGTTTGTACTTTCATCATTCTGCTCACAGTAGGTTTCCCACCAGTCCTTGACATGGGGGTGGCTTTGAGAAGAGAAAATGTAATCTTTTCTTGGCTGGAAAAATCATGAACATAAAAATATATGTATAGCATATTTAACCATTTATCTACAACGTCCTCATCTATTTGGCCCTCAAATATGGGAATGTCAAATTTTACTTGTACCTTAAAAGGTGTGGAGCCTCCAAATTGGTTGTTGGATGTGGATGTGATGTCGGTGGGAAACCGTTGAAGGATCTGGGCAAAGTTATCCATCATCACGTTCCTTTGTTTCTCGAGGGCCTCCTCGAGCAATATTTTGATAGGATCTCCTACTCCCTCATCTTTATTTTCTTCCCCCATGGGCGTTCGTCGAGTTTTGCGAGGCTGATCTTGCAAAGGTTCAACTAGATCAATCCCTAACTCCTTATATCCCGACCTCGTTGAGGACATGCAAAGAAAAATAAAGAAAGAGCATACCGCTCTAATACCACTAATCCATATTTAAATGGGAATGCAACAAATTAGAGATATAACCATAAATACAAAGATGCAACAGAAATAACACTTCATTTCATTAATATCAAATACTGAAATATGATTACAAACATAATGGAAATAAGACTAGCTTGGGCAATGGTAGCTTATCTCTTAGAAGAGATGTGGTGGCTACATGCCTCTGAACTGAGTTACAAAGAGACTCAAGGGAATTTTTATTATTGAATAATAAGATAAAACCTTAAACAACCAAAACCCTAACCCGAGGAGATGTAACACCAAGATTTTATGGGCCCCGTTGGGGTTAGTTGGGCAACCAACTTCCCAAGGTTGTAACTTAGTCATATTATCTTTGTTTGACACGTATGATACCTCATTGGAAATATCTCTTCTAGGACTACAGCCACTGACACGATTTCTTTAAAAATATCATGAGGCATTTTTCCAAAATAACGTTGTTTACGGCCTCAAAACGGCTCCAAAAGTTTAGGACCTAAAAAACTGCCAAAAATAGTAAATTGTGCCACAATTAAGGAAACTGAAAAAACTAAAAGAACAATGGTGAGGGTCCAAGTGGAATAGGTGGGTGGCCACCAATATCCACATAGATCAGGTTGGTCATGCCATTCGGATTGACGAATGCCCCTACAACCTTCATGAGACTAATGGACGACATCTTGTGACCCTTCACCAATGCATTTGTGGTGGTGTATTTAGATGATATCTTGATCTTCAGCCAAAGTTTGGAATGAGCAGCTCCACCATATTCGACAGGTCCTTCAAATCCTGCGACAACACAAGTTGTGTGTTAACTTGGAGAAATGCACGTTTGGCCTAACCCAGGCTCAATATCTGGGGTACATAATTGTTGAGCAAGGTGTACATGTGGACCCATCCAAGATACAAGTCATTCGGTATTGGCCAGCCCCAACCACTCTAACAAAGCTCCGCAACTTTTTGGGTCTTGCTAACTTCTACTGTAGGTTCGTGTTGGGGTTCTCTCACATCACTTAGCCTTTAAGTCAAGTCACCAAGGGCAGGGCAAAAGCAAATTTTTTTTAGTTTGAAACCCAACAGCAAGTGTTCTCCGAGTTGAAGAATCGCCTCAGTTCTAGACTAGTGTTCACATTACAAGACCTACAACAACCATTTGAGATTGAGACAGATGCCTCTGACTATGTTATTGGTGCAGTTCTTACTCAGCATGGGCATCCAGTGTCTTACCACAGTGAGACGCTTTCAAACACAGTCTGAAAGTACCCCACTTATGACAAAGAAATGTATTCCATTGTGCAGGTCTACCATCAATGGAAGCATTACATTCTGGGGAAGGAAACAATCATCCACATAGACCACCAACCTCTACAGTTCATACAGACACAAGGGAAGTTGTAGAATGATCACCATCAAAAATGGTCCACCTACCTGCAACAATTCCATTTTAACATTAAGTATAAGAAGGGAAGCACCAATAATGTCGTTGATTGCCTCAGCAGACCACTGGTCATGGCGTTGATCACTGTGCTCGACTCCTGTGGGCACAAGACATCAGGGTGGCCACATCTTTATAAGAGCAATATTAAATTTGGCAACACATACCAGACACTCTTGGAAGGGAAGCAAGTTCCAAATTTTCACCTTCAGGATGCATTATTATGCCACTTATGACACATCTGTGTTCCTTCAAGTGAGCATGCCAAGATTATTTGGGAGGTGCACTACAATCGGGTCGTTAGACATTTTAGAGTAGAGAAACCAGTGGCGGCATTGCAAAAGTATTTTTATTGGCTGAAACTTCATCAGGTTGCTGGGAAGTACTTTAGATCCTGCACCACCTGTGCCATTTCCAAACCAACCATCAAGAAGAAAGGCCTGTATACTCCTCTACCTACTCCTAGTCAGCCTTGGGAATCTGTCTCCATGGATTACATGTCGGGCCTTCCTTCTACTAAGAACGACAATGATTGTGTTTTCATGGTCATCGACAGATTCTCTAAGATGGCCATCATGGCGGCCTGCAAGAAGAGAATCACAGTAGAAGCGATTTCTAAGCTCTTCTTTGAACGAGTTTGGGTACACTTTGGGATCCCACAATCCATTGGCTCAAATCGGGACAACAAATTCCTGAGTGCATTTTGGTCAAGTCTCTAGTCGATGTTAGATACAAAACTTATTAAGTCCATGGCTTTCCATCCCCAGACTGATGGCAAAATAGAGGTTGTCAACAGGATGATCGTACACATTCTACGCATGTACAACTCGAAGCATCCACGCACATGCGATGAAATCCTCCCCTATGTCCAGCACAGCTACAACAAATCTCTCCACAGCTTAATGACCCACATCTTCTTTCAAGTAGGGGTGGAATTTCAGCCATTATGTCCCATTGATGTGGCCATACCATTTGTAGCTATTCTTGCAGATTCGGCTCATGTCCAATCCAAAGACGACAAGGCTAACAACTTCGTTGAGTGCATTCAACACATCCACCATCGGTTCAATGATATATTGGACAGGGCCAATGTTAAGTACAAGCAACACCATGAACAGCATCGGGTTCCACACAAGTTCCAGGTGGGCGACAAAGTTTGGCTACATTTGCAGAAGGAGCACCTCATTGGACCCCACCGCAAGATTTTCCCGCTCCGATATGGACCATACACCATCACCAAGGCTGTAGGGGACAATGCCTTTGAGCTTAGCATTCCACCGTTTCTTGGTATGCACCCAGTGTTCAATGTATACCACCTTCAGCCATACTTTCAACCATTGATGGACACATTCGATGTTCCAAAACAACTCACACCAACAGAGCTAAACCCAGACTGCATGGAATAGGCCACCACTGATCAGATCATGGACACACAAATCAAGAACACTCGCCAGCAGAAGATCCAACTATATCGAGTTGTCAAAGCTGGCCAACTCCTTCACCAAGGCAAGTGGCTCACTAGGGACCAATTTTAGCACAAGTTTCCCCATCTCATGAAGGCACTCAACACAATGGGGACCATTGCATTGTAGCACAATTTACTATTTTTGGCAGTTTTTTGGGTCTTGAACTTCCGGAGCCATTTTGAGGCCCTAAACGACGTTTCTAGGGAAAACGGAGAGACTGAAAACTTCTTGAAAGAATTTATTGGTTTTTTTTTGGCCTTCTCTTCGAGATCTTTGAAACGAGGTATTATGATAGCCAAACGAAGATCATATGTCAAAGTGACAACCCCGAGAAGTTGATGTACCAATTTACCCAAACGGGGTCCATAGTTTTGGCGCTTCATCTCATCGGGTTAGGTTTTTGCATGTTTAGGATTTCTGTTGCATCTCTATGTTTATGATTATATATGTAAGTTGTTGTGTTCATGTTTAAGTTCGGATCAGCAAGGCGATGGAAGGACACAAAATCCTATGCACTAAATCCGAGTAAAATCATGAACAAGATAAATGAAATTAGGTTCAAAACCATGGAGCACATTTTAAAGCCTTCAATCACACACATTACAGGTACAATTTTCCATAACACAACATAGGTAAATTTCTTGTTTAATATTAAATCCAACTACAAATACACATTTTTTTAGAGGAAATAAACACATAGAAATAATAAATATAGAGGGAATTACATACTACACATCTTAGTGCTTGGAATCACCAAAAACTTCTTCATTAATCTTCAAGAACAACATACATATGATAAGCTCCAGAACTTGAAAAACTTGCAAAAAAAACTACAACCTCTGGAATTGAAAATTGAACCCCCACTACTGAGTCATTCATCTCTTTTATAAGGGGAAACAAAAACAAAGACAATTACAAAAATATCTTGTAATGTTGTAGTTGTCTGAGCATGTGACTAGTCTAGTTGTCCCAATGATCACATAACAACCTTGATTCTTTTCTTGAAAATGGAATATTAAAAACATTGCATAAATGACACGAATGTGTCATGATTGCCAAAACAAAATATCCTCATCACCGACTTCCTTGATCTCCTAAGGTGGACCCAGGCTCCATTATGCATATTCATGATAGGTTGATGATCTGGTCACATTTTTTCTCTTGTATTCCTTCCCCATTTCCCTGTCACTTTACCTGTCATTTTCTCCTCTAAATGATTAAATCGACCCTTTTTGGAGTTGACTCCTCTTATAGGTGCTTCCTTCCACCCATTGGGATAGAAATCCCTATAAAAATCATAGCATAGAAGCTTTAGTGGAGTGGAGGAATTACACGGGGAACAGTGACAAAAACATCTTTGTGGGCTCTTTAAACTTCGTACAATCTCGCGAGCCCTGGTCCTTGTAACTATTTTTAAATGGAATTAAAATTCCTTACAGGATTCCCACCTCTCAAGGTCGTCCACATAACTTTAACAAAGTAAAAACCTCACTAATCACACACACCCTTTGTGAGGGCCCCACAACTCTATCGCTTAAAAAATTCGGGGAACGAAAAGTTTTTATGTTGTCTTCACTTGATGATCCTTGTTGTTGGGCCATTAATATGCTATTATTATTATCACTTTTGAACACTTATTCCACCCATTTCTATTATTCTTCATCATGTCATTTATTATACTTTATTATATAAATCCATTTTATGATGATTTATGCTTCTATGAATGAATATTATTTATTCTCCTTTATTTCTAATAAATTGATGATTATGCATGATTTTATCAATGATAGTTTTAATAAATCAGTTGTAACATTATTCACCATTTTTAGCCTCCAAGATAATTTCCAGATTGAAGATTTGATCATTAAAAGTGCCAACTCAAAAATTCGTTGGAATAAGAAGTGACGGTTTTGCGGTTGAGATTCTGAGCAAATGAAGCAGAATCTGGAAAATCCGGAACATGGGTTTTGTCCATAACGGACCCAATTAACTTTTTTAAAGAACAGTTTGCCCAAATTCGGCTTGTACTGAGAGAAACGCAGGGTTCTTTGAGCACGATTTTCTCAGATTTGTTGTTGCGGCCGTCCTCCAAATCTCAGCTGCAAAGCCAAATTCATCATGCTCTTGTTGAAAGCTGGATGGAAATATATCTTCTTGTTGATCAATTTGTTAGAAGCAAACCAATTTTGTAATAGAAATCATGTTGTACTTATCTTTATTGTAACTACTCTCTGATCTCTCTTTATTTAAATCAGAGCAGAGATCAGAGATGGGGATGATTTGGGGGATTCGAATGATGGAAAAATGATGGAATTGAGGATTTAGAATTAGAGATTTATAATTAAGAATTCATGATACGGTAGGAGGAAGAAAGGATTGTTTCAGGCTGTAAGTCTCAAAGCTGTTGTTGTTGTAATGATTTTACCATTTAATGATTAATACCTGATTTGGGAGTTGTTGTTCATTCTTTTCATCTGAAGTAGCCCAGCAGCATCCGCTGGCAGCTAAGGGCCCAGCCTCTAGTGGAGTACGCTGCTGTTGTGTATCATATCTTTACAATTGTTGCTGTGTGATGGTTTGATTTATTTCCTATTCTTTTGAATTGCATTATTTTACAGTTTCATGTTTTTATAGTGTGCTGTTAGAATATTTTATGGAATTTTTTTATTGCACAAGTTGAGATTGAATCGCGTGGCTATTCTTTTCCATCATAATAGAGATTATTATCCTTTTCAACCTATATTGTTATGCTGTTCATTTCAAATGTAAAGCTTCGTCGTTCATTTCAGATTGTTGGTTATTTGATTCCACTATTTAGAGTTTGATGTTCAGATTTATTAAATATGATTCGTTGTTTAATTCCTTTAATTATAAGTTTGTTGTCCATTGGCTTCGTTGTTCAGTTTGGTTGATTAATTGCAAGAGTTTGCTTTTAAAGAGTTTTCCTAATTTACTTTCAATGGCAGCTTTAGTTCAATTTCGATTTCCTTTTGATTGCTTTAAGGCAGGACTGTCAACTGTAGAGAACATTGGTTATTGCTTCCTCGTTCCCAGATTGATTGTCTTGTTCCGATTGCATCAATATCCAGAGGAATGAGTTATTGCTACTGTATCCTCGATTGATGGTTGTTTGAGTGAATGATTTAGTTTAAGAACATTTCAGTTTCTTGCTATTCCATTTCTTAATTGTTGTTTCATTTCTTATCTGTCGTTCCATTTCTTGTTATTCGCATTATCTTTTCTTTGGTGTGAAGAATGATCTGAAATTGTAGTGGGCATTGGCATTTGCTGTCTATTCCCCAGATTGATGATCTGTTCCTTGATTACTTTTGATTACATCAGTTTCCAAAGGGATGATTTATTGCTACTGGACCCTTGACTGATACATTGCTTATTTTTCCGAATGCATGATTTAAGTCTTAAAGTGCTTTGTTGTAAGTAGATTTTATTTCCAGCTTTCATTTACTTTTGGATTTTGAGCACTATACTGCAAAACATTACTCTTGAGTAAATAGCCGCCTCAGACTGAGTACACTCTTGAAATAAAAAGTCATCCCTGGGTTGATAATTAATGTGAAGGTAATTAGGAGTTCAAAAGACACCTTTTTATCGCTCAACATTTTGGCGCCGTTGCCGGGGAGAGTGTAGCCATTTCTAAAGAGTAGTGTGAATCTGATGAGTGCCTGCTAGGGAAGAGTTAGATCTTAAAAACGGAAGGTAAGAACCTGTGTGCGAAGCATGTAAAAGCCCTGCTCCACTGTCCGCTTTCCTAACAGATTTGCTGTTGCTTTGTTGCGTAGAAATAGATGTTTGAATTTTTGTGTGAATGAACTAAAAGAAAAAAATAGAAATTTTGAAAAACAAATCTCATGATTTCTCTCAAGTTGTGATGTAAGCACCACCCATTTCACTAACCGATTGACAGGAACATTTGAAGAAGGGGCCTCGAAGAAACACATGAAGAAAATCTTCTATTATGGTAAGAAATGGATCACATTTTTACTTTTGAATTTCCTATCAAAGATCTAGGAGGAGTGACACAAATGTACATAATTCCCCCATTGTCTCTACCAAATTTTCATGGCTTGACAAATGAAGATCCAGATACATTCTTATTTGAGTTCGAAATACTTTGTAGAGGATATGATTATTGTACTGGCGATCAAAGATTGAAAGTGTTTCCTCTTACTCTAAAAGAAGCAGCTCTCCGATGGTTCATGAGCCTAGGTGGGAACTGCATCCAAACATGGGAGGACATGAAGAACATATTCTTGAAGAAGTACCAAGACTATTGCAAGGCCAATGAAGATATTTTCAATATGATACAAGGGGAAGATGAAAGCTTGGAGGACTATGTAGATCAATTTCAATACAACCTTCAAAAATCAAAGCATAAGCATTTGGAAAAAGAGATCTTAAAAACACTCCTTCTTAAAGGAATCAAAGATGAATTTTTAGAACTCTTAAATCTGATAGGAAAAGGTGATGTTTTTCAGTTATCATATGATGATGTTTTTGAATTTTGCATAATGTATTCAAGAAGAATCTCCAAGGCTGGTAAGAATTCTAGAGATGTTTGTTCTTTCTTTTCCAAATCTGCTACAAGAATAGGAGACATAAGAGCTGAAATCAATACTTTATTTGAAAATTTTAAAGTTGATTTTATTAGCTCTCTAAGTTCAAAATTGGATGCTTTGCAGGTTCGGAAAAATCAAGAATTTGATGAAGTGTTTTCCACTCATGACCGAAAGGAGCAGTCCATAGATAGTTGTTCTTCCTTATCTAGGATGGAAGTAGCATATCAAAGAGATGAGGAAGATGCAACAAAGTCAAAACCATGGAAATCATGGCCTACAGGTATGGTTCAAAACACTTCCTCTTCATTCTCTTACTTGCATAATCCATTATGGAATACTAATGTGTTAGGGCAGCCATGTCAATTTCAATATAACCACCAATCTTGTTTACAAGTTGGGCATGGTTCATCTTATGATGGCATGACTACTCTCCCTCATCTTGTAGCACAAACATATTCTCCATATTTTTCACCAGCTCTTCCACAACATCCTGCTTGCATACCAAATTCATCCACTCAACCCAATCAACCACATCATCACAATGATCCATTCCTTACACATTTTCCTGCTCAACTAATTCCACACCCTCACCATAATAAACCAGTACAACATGCTTACAATGTTGAACTGCCAATTTTTACCCACCCTTCCCACCCATTCTATCTCACATGCGCCATTAGAGAAAACTTATAATGAGATTCAAAATGTTTCAAATTCAAAAATTGTAGAAGCTATGGAAGAAAATGAGGTTTCTTATAGTATGTATCAACAAGCTCTTTTAAAAGCTCAAGAACTTCATGATCTGATGGATATGAGAAATCAAGAAAGTAACGGATACATTGAACATTGGTTTCACTCCATCATTTGTTTGCAACATCACTCTATGCTTCAACAATTTTTGATACCATTTTTTGAAGGGAAGTTGGCTTCTCATACCCTAATATCCATTAACATGCATTTTTCAAATTTGGGTATGTGCATACATGAAGCCCTATTGCGAAAATGGTTCCATTGGAAGTACTCCTATACGTAGTCATATTCATTTTTCAAATCAAAATAGGTTAGTGTAGAAAATAAAATAAATAAGGGAATAAATCAATGCATTTTGTTTTTTTTGTAAAACTAGTTGTTTCTTTTGTTGCAACACGCTACTGAAA
Source organism: Pinus tabuliformis (assembly GCA_031772625.1). Classification (NCBI taxonomy): domain Eukaryota; kingdom Viridiplantae; phylum Streptophyta; class Pinopsida; order Pinales; family Pinaceae; genus Pinus; species Pinus tabuliformis. Next base: position 1,745,384,659 of record CM062820.1, on the reverse strand, counting down.
TCAACATCGATGATAAATGTTTCAATTCATTTGTGTATGTAGATGATTTATAATAGAAATAACAATTCTACAAACACTTATCTTCATCTTTATCATCAATATGAAAAAATGGTTGAATATCATTTTTTTGGCTTGCGGGCTTGATGAGATTTCTGGAAAAACAGTTGGGATAGTCATGTTTTGAGGAACCAAAATTGAATATTTTTAAAACCTATTTCTACCCTAGGTAGCCCTTTATGTCTACTTTCTAACCCAATTTGAACCACTCAATTTGGATTTGAAACGAAAAAGTTAGAGCCAAAACATTGACCGGATGTCTAGCAGGCAGCTCAGGAACAGAGTTGGGACAGTCAGTTTTTGGAGGCCTAAATGTTTGAATTTTTAAAACCTGTTACTATGATAGATTCCCCTATGAATCTAGTTTACAATGCAATTGGAATCACTCATTTTTTATATCGTATGGATAAGTTATGATCAAAATACTGACTGTCTATCGTAAATCAACACTCTTAAAACTTTGTCTTTCCAGCTGTTCCTTAAAGTATTTGACCTATCAATTCTTCTTGTCTTCAAAACCTGTTTCTATTGGAGATAAATATATGAATATACTTTCATTTCTAATTTAAATCATTCAAATCCGACATCAAACGAAAAACCTATGCTTAAAACATTAACTATTGGTCTGAACTGGGTAATCGAAAATGACTCTGTTATGTAGGTTGTTCTAACTAAAATTGACATATCATATCATTGAATTTTTAAAACCTGTTTCTATTGGAGATACGCTTTTGAATTAGCTCTCATTTCGCTTTGGAATCACTCAATTTGGACGAAAAACAAAGAATTTGTGATTAAAACACCGCTGGTTAGTATGGGCGACCACTGCTCTCCCGCAGGTGACAAATAAATTTTACTTTGTTATTTTCTCTGTGGATTTGTTATATAGAGTAACTACTTGTTATTTTTTTGCATAATTCTTGGATTAGGGGAGCCCGATCACCTCTCTTTCTCCATGATTTGATGTTTTATTGCAAGTAGACACTCGTTTTTTGCAAGTCTTGGGAAAATAAAGAAGGTCAATTTATGGACGAGTGATTTTTGAAAGAAATTTTAATGAAACAAAGGAATTTCATCCAAGTCATTACCCAACGGATTCATAATAGAAAAAATGAAGAATTGATTTCGATTTGAAGATTCATTTCTTGTCACTGCTGCCAAAACATTTTTCAAAAAGATCATTTTTTTTACATAATATCATAGCTGTTGTAACTTAATTTACATATTGTTTTTAAATAAAATGTTGTTTCTTTTCTAATTTCTCTTATATTTTGTGTTTCAGGTATTGCTTCATTCAAAGTGTAACTCATCATCAACATCAATGTCGTGAACAGCTAATTTGTTTTTTTTTCATGTTTGCATTTTATGATTATCCATGTTGTTGTTCCTTTCTTAATGGAACATCACTTCTGCACTTTCACATTTTGCTGTTCCTTTTCGAATGGAACAACACTTCTGCATTGTTCATTTTTGCTGTTCCTTTTCCAAAGGAAAGGCACTTGCTTTTTTTTTTTTCTGTTCCTTTTCTAAAGGAACAGCACTTTTCATTTTTGCTGTTCCTTTTCCAAAGGAACGACACTTGCGTTTTTGCTGTTCCTTTTCCAAAGGAACGACACTTTTCGTTTTTGCTGTTCCTTTTCCAAAGGAACGACACTTTTCATTTTTGTTGTTCCTTTTCCAAAGGAACGGCACTTGCATTTTTGCTGTTCCTTTTCCAAAGGAACGACACTTTTGATTTTTGCTGTTCCTTTTCCAAAGGAACGACACTTGCGTTTTTGCTGTTCCTTTTCTAAAGGAACGACACTTTTAGTTTTTGCTGTTCCTTTTTCCAAAGGAACGGCATTCGCATTTTCACACTTTTTTTTGTGTGTATTTTTGTTTTTTTTGTGTGCATTTCCTTTGTTGTTCCCTACACGGAACACCACTTTTTGAGTGTTTTTGTTGTTCCTTCAAAAGAGAAACACTTTGGGAGTATTTTCGAGAGCAACCCTTCCTTCCTCTTGTGGAATTATTCTTAGTTCATCTCAACCACATTTTATTGATTCCCTTTCATGGCATGAAGTACACTATTTTTATGAGGACAAGAATTATGGATTCTATTGAAGCGAGTTAATATCATTCACGTTATGATCTTTAACAGGACAGCTCCTTGATGATAGATTATTTTCAAAAGGGACACAATTATTTATATATTACTTTACTGCATTGTTTTCTGTTGTACATGATACTGATTGATCATCTTAATACCATGCTGATTCCACCCTTCTTGGTTATAATCTTCTCTGTCTGTAATAAATAAGATTATGGGTATATTTTTTTTCTATTGACATGTTCAACTTCTTCCACCATCCCTACTCTTAAGGAGTATTGAGCCTCCCTCTTTTTATCATAAAAATGTGTAACAACAACAAAATTGTGTTCGCAGATGGAGGATAGGGGGTCTCATTACGAGCCAGCGTACCATGTTCATAAGGCTGTAACAAAGTCACATTCCCATTATGGCCACCACACCAGGGTTATGATCCACTGGATAGCCAGATTATCCTTGGAACAGGAGGTCTCATCACGAGGCGGCCTGATCACTTCTACTACATCCCAGTGAATGGCAGTGTGGTTATCTGGTTACCACGCCAGCGCACTGGTCTCTTCTGTAAGAACAGCACTGAAACTCTCTAGTTATAAATTGAGGATTCTGGCTCATATGGGTTAAAAAGCAACCCTGCCGAGGCTATGGACGCTTGCTGGCAGCAGAGGCTCTGCTTATGGTATTGAAGTTATATCTTATCGTCAAGTATTATTATAATACCCTTTTCTTATTTTTTTCTTTTTATCAGAGAAGTTATTTCCTTAATTGTTTTTTCCCTATTTTGAACCTTTATGCATGAGAAATTGTTTTATGATCAATTGCATCATTTTCAGCTAGCATACTATCAGTAAAGCATATTTTTGGCATATTGTTGTTCTTTTTATCTTTTTCATAACTTATCATCAATCCTAAGCGTCCTATCTCTTATTCATAACTATCTTTACATACTCTGCTCTCATTATAACCATAACTCTCGCTGTCCTATCATTGATAAGTGTATTCTGCTTCATTTACTGATATATTGTTCATTCTTGTGCCTTGTCATCAACACAACACCTTTCATATGCTTTATGGTCATGGGATCCCTTTTCTAATTGGAGGGGGGAATCTATGCATTATGGGATTGCATGCGATATGCTTACTGCACTCTGCCATTACTTCTTGATTTGACAACATATTAGTATTGCATGTATACATAAGTTTTTCTGATTGAAAGTTTTGCATGCATCTTATCTATTTCTATTCAAAACTAACACTGTGGATTCAAGAACATTGTATGCAAAATAGTGCTTTGTTTACAGGAGAACAACAAGTATGGGCAAATTCTATTCATAGCACGACCACACTATTGCACTTAACAGAAGAGGCTCGCGAACGTGAACAATTCTTCAGACATGATGTGCTTACCTCGATTCCACCTTTTGCATCACTTTCAGCACCAACTCTGCCTACATCAGCTTCAACAAATGCCAATCCATATATGTCATTCCACATTTTTGGAGGTAAAACTTGAGGTAAAATCGCATAATTTTCTAATTTATTATGAATTTAGGAGAATTTCATAAAAATCCATTTTCAGCATTATTTATCATCCTTTAGTCCACATCTATACCACTTCCCATTTTTCAACAACATCGCATCTTTCAGTTTGAGGGAGTGTTGCTTTCATTCATTTCTTCCTTATAACCATGTTATTCATATTCTTTATCATCCATTGCTATTCTTATTCCTTCTCAACACCTCCCTTATTCCATGTTGTTTTACACCAAGCATAGAATTCAACAGCTAGTAGCAACCACCTCTATTTGTTTTCTAGCATTGCATGAGGACATGCCAATTTTTCAGAGAGGGGGAGGAATTGCTACGCATGATGGATGTTTTCTACTTTCTTCCTCATTTACGGCATACAATTTCATTTTTACACAGTGCAAAAATTGATTTCCATAATATGAACTCAATTCTTGTGATTTTTGGAAAACACAGACGTATCATTAATACAAATCCAGAAAATTTCAAGATAAATTAGTTCATAAAATTTCGGAAATCATGCACTCTCACCTACAGCCATTTTGTTTATATCTCATGATCTGTGCATCAAAACAGTCTGATTTTTTGGATCATAAAGGAATTCATATATTATAAATTTACTTGCCAAATTTCAACAAAAGCTAGTTTGTAGTTTTTGAGAAAATGGTTAATGAAATTTGTTGTTACTTATATCATATTTTGTTGCAACTTCATATATACATATAGTTGAATGTCAATGTAAAAATTGTTATGCCTTCATCAAGATTACTAAAAGTGAATATTCATTAATTAAGGAAGAATTCATTTGTTCTATCCATTTCATGAGCTGAGATGAACATATTTTTTTATTGCTTGGTTAACACATGGGTTTTTGTCTTTGGGTTGCATGAGGACATGCAATATATTCAGTTTTCGTTGCATGAGGACATGCAACATATTGAGTGTGGGGGTATGTTGGGCCGTTAATATGCCATTATTATTATCACTTTTGAACACTTATTCCACCCATTTCTATTATTCTTCATCATGTCATTTATTATAATTTATTATATAAATCCATTTTATGATGATTTATGCTTCTATGAATGAATATTATTTATTCTCCTTTATTTCTAATAAATTGATGATTATGCATGATTTTATCAATGATAGTTTTAATAAATCAGTTGTAACATTATTCACCATTTTTAGCCTCCAAGATAATTTCCAGATTGAAGATTTGATCATTAAAAGTGCCAACTCAGAAATTCGCTGGAATAAGAAATGACGGTTTTGCGGTTGAGATTCTGAGCAAATGAAGCAGAATCTGGAAAATCCGGAACATGGGTTTTGTCCAAAACGGGCCCAATTAACTTTAGGAAAGAACTGTTTGCCCAAATTTGGCTTGTACTGAGAGAAATACAGGGTTCTTTGAGCACGATTTTCTTAGATTTGTTGTTGCGGTCGTCCTCCAAATCTCAGCTGCAAAGCCAAATTCGTCTTGCTCTTGTTGAAAGCTGGATGGAAATATATCTTCTTGTTGATCAATTGGTTAGAAGCAAACCAATTTTGTAATAGAAATCATGTTGTACTTATCTTTATTGTAACTGCTCTCTGATCTCTCTTTATTTAAATCAGAACAGAGATCAGAGATGGGGATGATTTGGGGGATTCGAATGATGGAAAAATGATGGAATTGAGGATTTAGAATTAAGAATTCATGATACGGTAGGAGGAAGAAAGGATTGTTTCAGGCTGTAAGTCTCAAAGCTGCTGTTGTTGTAATGATTTTACCATTTAATGATTAATACCTGATTTGGGAGTTGTTGTTCATTCTTTTCATCTGAAGTAGCCCAGCAGCATCCGCTGGCGGCTAAGGGCCCAGCCTCTGGTGGAGTACGCTGCTGCTGTGTATCATATCTTTACAATTGCTGCTGTGTGATGGTTTGATTTATTTCCTATTCTTTTGAATTGCATTATTTTACAGTTTCATGTTTTTATAGTGTGTTGTTAGAATATTTTATGGAATTGTTTTATTGCACAAGTTGAGATTGAATCGCGTGGCTATTCTTTTCCATCATAATAGAGATTATTATCCTTTTCAACTTATATTGTTATGCTGTTCATTTCAAACGTAAAGCTTTACCGTTCATTTCAGATTGTTGGTTATTCGATTCCACTAATTAGAGTTTGCTGTTCAGATTTATTAAATATGATTCGTTGTTTAATTCCTTTAATTATAAGTTTGTTGTCCATTTTGCTTCGTTGTTCAATTTGGTTGATTAATTGCAAGAGTTTGCTTTTAAAGAGTTTTCCTAGTTTACTTTCAATGGCAGCTTTAGTTCAATTTCGATTTCCTTGTGATTGCTTTAAAGCAGGACTGTCAACTGTAGAGATCATTGGTTATTGCTTCCTCGTTCCTAGATTGATTGTCTTGTTCCGATTGCATCAATATCTAGAGGAATGAGTTATTGCTACTGTATCCTCGATTGATGGTTGTTTGAGTGAATGATTTAGTTTAAGAACATTTCAGTTTCTTGCTATTCCATTTCTTAATTGTTGTTTCATTTCTTATATGTCGTTCCATTTCCTGTTATTCGCATTATCTTTGCTTTGGTGTGAAGAACGATCTGAAACTGTAGTGGGCATTGGCATTTGCTGTCTAGTCCCCAGATTGATGATCTGTTCCTTGATTACTTTTGATTACATCAGTTTCCAAAGGGATGAGTTATTGCTACTGGACCCTTGACTGATACATTGCTTATTTTTCCGAATGCATGATTTAAGTCTTAAAGTGCTTTGTTGTAAGTAGATTTTATTTCCATCTTTCATTTACTTTTGGATTTTGAGCACTATACTGCAAAACATTACTCTTGAGTAAATAGCTGCCTCAGACTGAGTACACTCTTGAAATAAAAAGTCGTCCCTGGGTTGATAATTAATGTGAAGGTAATTAGGAGTTCAAAAGACACATTTTTATCGCTCAACACTTGTTTCCCTGGGCCCTTGATATTTTTGAAATGAAATTAGACAAAGCTACAAGATTCTTGGATTTTTGGATTCCAATATTCCTCCACTATTATTCCCTGCTACCTACAAACCTGATGCCCTTTATAATTAACAAAATTTTACGGGGTTATGACCCTCCAGGGTATGCAACCGGGGTAAGGTCAGGTTGATGTCAACCAAGCCACATGCCAACTTTTGATCGGTCCATGTGTCACCTATATATGGGCCCTTTGGGTTCCTAAAACCACCAAAACTACTTGCCACGTGTCCACCTCTCAATGGGTGATTGTTGACATCACTTATGGCCAATGATATATTGCCACCTGTCCGGTCAGAGGAGGGAGAAAGGGTCCCTTTATCCTTGCTTTTGCAAAGGATTTTTTTTGTAAATGGATCCAAGTGACTTACTGCCAAACTAATTCCTAAAGACCTCAATCCCGGTGCTTTAAGAAATTCATTTTACAAAGGTTACAGGATTCCAGGATTTCGTCTTTTGTAGGTCCATCTTTGACTGCCTATATCCTTTATTGCAGGAGGCCATTTTCAAACTTCTACATACCATTGGAAATCTCTTTCATAGCACTTTATGGGTGAGTGGGTCTGTTGTGGCCACCAACAACCCCCCTCTTTGTTTAGTATTAGCAATAACACTAAGCAAATGGGGACCCTTAATAAAAATTCAAAAAAAACATTTTATAAAACTTTTTGTATTATACTCCTTGAAATTATGTCGCATCGCGCGGAGAAGATAAAGCATTCCCTTATGAGCATAATAAAAAACTGCGAAAAATGCAAAATTCATCGCATCATTAAGAAGCGCTCTTAAGTGAAAATCTTAGGAAATCTCCGACGACCGATATGCGACGTCGCATATCGCAATATCGCATAAGAAGCACACAATGATTTAACGGCTCGTCGCGATCTACGATCTGCGATAAACGCGATCTACGATAAACGCGATCTACGATCTGCGATCTGCGATAATCCGATCTAAAAAAAAGTTGCGATGACACATCTAGGTAATGTGATGACGCAATGCTGCTATCGCCCATTGCGAATTTCCTCGGCTCAGCATTCAAGAAAAGCTATCTATAAACCAAAATTGCGCGCACACCTTAAAGGAAATTAATGATCGTACGCCAAAGTGTTAATGAAGGACAGTTTTGTGTTTTTCGAAGAGTCAGTTCACGATGGGTGTCATGATTTTATACATTCATAGAGGTTAGAGCTTTCGTATCAGTATTTATTATCATTACTCTTTTCCTTTGCGTGAACTGTAGGAACGAAAAACAGGAAACAATATGAAGCAATGAGCAAGAAACATCTAAGGAAAAGGGGAAAGCATCAATGCTCGGAGAATAGAGAAGAGATGCCTTCATAAACAGATGACACATGCAATAGAACCACAGATTCTAAAGTATCACTCAACAGATGCTGAGGTCAATAGGTGATTCAACATTCGGGGTCAGAAAGCTCACAAAAGCAGCATGTTTACGAAAAATCCTGAAACTTCTACCTGGTGAAGGAAAAAAGCGCTAAAGGCGGAAAACGCACCAGAAAAGCCCGGATCAAAGAACAGAGGCAGTTTTCGATGCGCGATTAGTGCCTAGCGCTAATCATGCATCGCTAAGAAAATTGTTCAGAAAGCAAAATCCCTAACCTACTTAGTCATTCGCAAGGCCGGAAACCGAGATAGCAAAAGCAGAAGCAGTTTGAGAGAAAATTGGGTTATTACCAAGTATACACTCAGTAAACCCACCCAGCCAGAGGAAGATTCTCAAAAATATCTTCTAGTTTGCTAAAATGGTGCCAGCGCTTACCATTTCTATTTGCGTAACTCAAACAAAAGCAGAAGGCAACCAGCCGACTCTTCCCAGACAAATGTTGAGTGTTCGCAACATTAAGGAGAAAATGCAGAAATAGTTAGGAATTAGATTCAGTTTTTAGAAATAGTTTTTCTTTAGAAGAAGGGCGGTCATTTAAACCGTATCCTAAATTTATGTAATTAAGTTATTTAGTTAGCAGTATTTAAACCCTTCTCATGTGTTTGGAGAAGGGTCCAGAAATTTGTCAAAAACTTGTCCTCAGAACATGCACTTTTGCACCCTCGGAGGAGGTTTTGATGAATGGATGGACGAAGGTTTATTAATGTTTGCATTTGATATCTGCTACTGATGTTGCACTTCTGTACTCTTGGTAGATGTTAGAGAAAGGAGAGGTAAATCATTGTTGCTCGAAGCTTATGAGTAGAACCAGTCATAAATGGTACTTTTATCTCTTGGCTATTTCTGCTTATATTCTTAAAGTGATATACATTTTTTAGTTGTTTATATGTTGTTGCATGAATGTCTGAGTTACCATTTGGCACTTTTGTACGGTGGAGCCATTTATTTATGTCTGATATATGAATAACTTATTATGCGATATGCTGTTCACAACTGTTTTGCCTAACTTTTTATGCAAAGTGGTTTATCTTAATTGATTTCCATTCTTATGATAGTTGAATGATCTTTATTACCAGTTATTGTTTGAAATCTCTTTAGATCGCATAATAGAAGAAATACACCCTGGGTTAGCATAGATTAGATGTGTTGTTTTTCATTAGATTACAATAGCATAAAGTTAGTTTAAAAGTTTGAATTAGATTAGCTTCAAGTATCCTTAGATCAGCAACATCCAATTCTGCACACACACACCCTTAGATTGGGACATTGGTCCCATTATCCCCAGTCAGACCCGCTATACCAAACGGATAAGGAGCTGCCAACCAAGGTCCGGACCGGGTGGGTATCCCCCTTGTTGTCGACCCGGTTTTCGGGGCTTCAACATATTTGGCGCTAGAAGGAGGGCCTGAACTATGAATGGCACCTAAATCAAAATCTAAATACCATTCCGAGAGTAAATCACCCTCATCAACTCCCCCGACTTCCCCAGTACGTTTAAATCCAAAGTTAGAAGTCACTCGAGTATTAACCATTGCTACACACCCTAATATTTCAGACCAATCTACCATTGAACCCCCTGAAGTTCAAACTCTGATTCACAAACTCCAGGGATTTTCCATTTCTACTCAGAGGTCTGATAAATCTCAAAGCAGCGTGACTTCGCAGTACAATCCTACTCATCCCCTGATCAGATTAAAGAGTGAAAAATTTGGCATCCAGCCAACTGAATTGCCTCTCCCCACCAGGAAAAGAGCGAGGAAAACACCACAAGAGTCTGACAGTGAGACTCTTTCATCTACATCGTCCATTTCAACTCCCTCACCGCGGAGTCAGCCACCCACATCTTCATTCCAAACCATCATCCATCAGCCTACCGGAACTCCCACAACCCCTCTTCAATCATCTAAGATCATAATGTCCTCATCTTCCCAGCCACAGGGATCATCTTCTACACTTACATTCACTAGAAACTCAACGATGGCCCTGTCTCCATGGAATAATCCTGGGGCAGTTTTAATGCCTCCACCCTTGAGTCAAATATTGGCCCATCCTGAGAAATGGCTACCCAAATTCAATCCAGAAGCAGGCATGCTAGCAGAAGAACACATAAACAATTTCATGCTTTCTGTCAATCTCAACGGAGTTACTAACAAAGATGTTGTTGTTCGGCTTTTTCCCTATACAATGCAAGGAACAGCCGGGTCATGGTACTTTTCATTACCCTCCGGGTCTATCACAAGTTGGGACATTTTCCAAAGTCAATTCCTTACCAAGTTTGGTGATGACAGATCAACGACAACGTTAATCAATGACCTGTCCAATCTTAAAGCCGAGGCTAGAGAACCCATCAAAGATTTCAATTTACGGTTCAATAAGATCCTCAACAAAATTCCCACTGCTTCCCAACCCAGCGAAGAAGTACGATGTGAATGGTATATTACGGCCTTACCATCAAACTTAGCAATCTTCATGGATAGGGCAAATAAAACAACCTTAGTTGAAAACTTGACAGAGGCGATAGCAGTAGAGAAACGCGTAATAGCCCTGGAAAAGAGATCTGCGATAGAGGAACACAAGTCTAAAAAAGTCACCTTCAAGGAAGACTCCAAGAAGAAACAAACAAAAGACCCTTTCGATTTGGAAGGATTGCAGAAAGTATTAAAGACCATGTCCAATGAGATGATTGACATAAAAAAACAAGTAGCAGAAAATTCTTCAAAAAAGCCCTACAGAGCTTTTAAAAGAGGTCCTTCAATGGATGTGAAACCACCCAACGCTATTTCAAATGTCGAATCTGAAGAAGAGGAAGAAGAAGAAAGTACCACTGAAGGGCAGACTGATGACGAAGAAGTTGTGGAATTACAAGGAATGTGGGATTTCATCCTCCCACAAGAAGAAGATCAAGAAGCATTTCTGGTTAGCACACGAAGCAAAAATCAACTTGATCCTCCCCAAACTACCCCTAAGCAGAAGAGCGCAAGCTCTGCAATAAAAGATAAAGTCGCAACAAAAAAAACGACCACTAAAGCGACTCAACCTAGCCCAGTCCAATCATATCAAACAACTCCATCAAAAACACTAATAGTGTCGGATGAAATGGAATACAATATTATTGACGACATGAAAAAGACTAGGGCTAATATTACCCTTTACAAATTGAGCAAATTGAAACATCAACAGAAGATAATGATGAAAGAATTACATGTCGTGCCTATTACATCTTTGCCTATAGTTGTAGCTTCCCACAACATGGGAAGACCTCCAACCAACACGATCAATAAGATTGATCCAAATGACATCGCCTTGATTGGAGGAAGATCAAGGTCTCACACTCCCCCTTTTCTTCTCACTTATGAAATTTTCAATAAAAATGTGCACAATTGTTTGGTAGATTCTGGTGCTTCAACGAATATTTTACCCAGATCAATATGTGCCAAGTTAAATGTTCAACCACAAAAATCCGCAGTGCGCATAGTTCAGCTTGATCGATCTCAAGTCGAAGTGATTGGTGAACTTAATCAATTAACCATAAGATTGTCATCCAACCCAAAGGTATGTCAGGTTATTGACATTCTAGTGGCTGATATCCCAGAATTCTATGGCTTGATTCTTAGCAGGGATTGGTCCGAGAAACTCCATGGATACTTTTCAACCGACTGGTCACACATGTGGTTACCCTATAATGGTAAACCGAGTCAAATAAAGGTTGAACGATAATTACACCAGAAGTACATAGTAACGGAATTGGAGGGGGAAAATGAAGCAATAGCATGTAACAGCAGTATCATAGGCAATTACTCGGTAGATTCTTTTCTCGGCAATTTCAATGCTCATACATCACCTTACTTAGAAAATTCAGTTTTGTCCCAAGTCGAAAATTTTTCCCAAACTGATAATTCAAAGTGTGTTAATTTTGTAGATAAACCTGTAAATACATCTTTGTTTTGGAAATTATATTTTTATGGCTCTAAATCTAACGAAGGAGCAGGAGCAGGATGTGTTCTGATTAGTCCAGAAGGAAATAAGACCATGCTTACGTGCAGACTCGAATTCGATTGCACAAACAATACAGCAGAATATGAGGCCTTGGTGCAAGGCCTATACAAAGAAATCGGGTTGAACGTCAAGTATCTTCAAGTCTTCGGAGACTCTGAGATTGTCGTCAAACAGGTATGCAACACTATTCATTGCCTATCAAGTCATTTAAAACACTATCAATCTTTAGTACAAGATCTGACTGAGCATTTCATAGCATTCAATATTTCGTCAATCCCGAGACTCCAAAACACAAGTGCAGACCTTTTGGCTAACGTAGCCTCTAGACTTATTCCCTCTGAAGAGTTTAGTCCAGATAGATTCTCAATAGAATTAATCTTTAGACCGTCCATCCCTGACAACATTACAAATTGGAGAGTATTCAATGACGATCCTGATATTGTAAATTTTCTCACTTCTGAAGGATCCTACTCCAATCAGATAATTGACGAAGACCATCACGATCGACAAATACAACAAAATGGCACTAATAATGCTATACCTAAATCGGTGGTTAAGTTAGAAGACTTATACGATTTGAAAAATCGGTTTAAAAGGTCTACCAATTCAAAGCTCTACAGTTCAACTCTGAACTACGAATTAGTAAACCTAGGGACCGATGATAAACCACAAAACGTAACTCTAGGCATAGGCCTGGCCCCGGAAGAAAAACTAGCGTATATTCGTCTTTTGAGACAATATAAAAATGTCTTTGCCTGGAATTACGATGAGCTGAAGACATACGAAACTTCTATCATTCAGCACACTATTCCTATGATTGACAACGAAAAGCCTGTCCAACAGAAGCTGAGAAAGATCCACCCCAATTTAGAAAATCAGATAAAAACCGAGCTAAATAAGTTATTAAAAGCCAAAATAATTTTCCCCGTCAGACATTCCAAATGGGTCTCCAATATGGTACCCGTTAGAAAGAAAAACGGAGATATTAGAATCTGCATCGATTTTCGGAATCTCAACAAAGCCTGTCAAAAAGACAATTTTCCTCTCCCACCTATGGAGCAGATATTACAGGGAGTAGCAGGCTCAGAACTGATGTCTTTCTTAGATGGATTTTCAGGATATAATCAAGTGCTGGTACATCCCGATGATCAGTTGAAAACCACATTCAGAACTAAATGGGGCACGTACGCATATCAGAAGATGCCATATGGTTTGATCAATGCCGATGCTACATTTCAGAGAGCCATGGACATCGCATTCAAGGGTTTAGTCAATAAATCCATAGTGATTTATTTGGATGATATAACAGTGTACTCCAAGAAGCGAAGCGACCATCTCAGAGACTTAAAACAGATCTTTCAACGATGTTTAAGGTATGGGATTTCACTTAACCCAAAGAAATATTTTTTCGCATTAAGTGAAGGAAAACTTCTAGGATTCATAGTGTCGAAATCTGGTATTCACATTGAGCCTCACAGAATCAAAGAAATTTCTGAAATATCCCTACCTCATAATAAAAAAGCCATGCAATCTTTCCTTGGTCAAATCAATTTTTTAAAGAGATTTGTCCCAGATTTTTCACGAATTGTGTCTCCTTTGCAAACCATGATTAAAAAGAATTCAAATTTTAAATGGGGTCAAGATGAACATGAAGCATTCAACCTGATCAAACAAGCTATTATTAATGCTCCATCTTTAGCAACCCCGAATTTCTCAGAATCTTTTATCTTATACACATTTGCCTCAGAGAAATCATATGCTGCAATTCTAACCCAAGCAAATCAAGAAAAAGCGGAAGCTCCAATTGCGTTTTTTAGCTCGAATTTACAAGGTGCTGAACTCAATTATTCAGACGTGGAGAAACAGGCCTATGCTGTTTTCAAAGCGGTCAAATATTTCAGACCTTTCTTACTTAAAACCCATACTAAGATCATAGTACCGTTTCCAGCGGTAAGAAATCTTCTAGTACAGAAGGATGTGGGTGAGAAAAGAGCAAATTGGATCACTGCTTTACAGGAATACGACCTTGAGATCAAACCAGCAAACATTGTAAGAGGTCAAGGCTTCTGCAAAATGTTGGCTGGAGCATCCCAAATTCCTGAAGTCCCATCTGAAGAGGTACAACTGTATGAGGTAAGCCTAAACGATGCAGAATCATTATATGCTAACATCATTTATTATCTTAAGAACGGATATGCTCCATCACACCTAGATCACACTAAGAAAAGAGCTCTGAGATTGAAAGCTAAACAATATCAGCTCATAAATGATGTTCTTTTTAGAAAGAATTATGATTCTGTTCTTCTTAGATGTCTTGAGAAAACTGAAGCTGAAAAAGTTTTGCAGGAACTCCACGACGGACCAGCAGGCGGACACTATGCTGGAGATGCTACTGCACACAAGATCTTACGTGCAGGATATTACTGGCCTACGCTGTTCAAAGACTCACACAGTTACGTAAGGAAATGTCAAGTCTGCCAAACAACTGCTGGAAGACAAAAGAAGTCGTCCCTGCCACTACAGCCAGTAAACATCGAACAACCATTCAGTCAGTGGGGCTTGGACATAATAGGTGAGATCGTTCCTCACTCTTCTAAGCAGCATAGATACAACCTCATGGCAACAGATTATTTTACTAAATGGGTAGAAGCAGTTCCTCTCAAGACAGCTAATTCTGAAAATATTATTGAATTCATAGATCAATTTATAATCACTAGGTTTGGATTGCCAACGGCTTTAATGTTTGATAATGCATCATACTTTTCTGGAAATGCAATGACTGAGTTTGCACTTAAAAGAGGGTTCAAACTGAAATATTCGGCCAACTACTATCCACAAGGTAATGGGTTAGCTAAGTCAACAAATAAAAACCTAATCAGGATTATTAAAAGAACAGTTGACCAGAACCAAAAGAATTGGCACAAAGCTTTGGTAAATGCTTTATGGGCAGATAGAATAACGAAGAAAGCTTCAATCGGCACTTCTCCCTTTAATTTAGTTTATGGGAAGGAAGTGGTTCTTCCAACTCACTTAGTTATCCCCTCTTTGTCTTTAGTACAATACATCGATGAAGAATCTACTTCCTCCATACAACTAAGACAAATGGAAACAATTAAATTAGAAGAACAACGAGAACAAGCTAAGAAAACCCATGCTCATCACCAAGCGCTAATAAAATCCTCTTTTGATTCAAGTATAATGACCAGAAAAAATTTTCAGATGGGAGATTTAGTTTTGAAATGGGATAAGGCTCATGAAGAAAAGGGCAAACATACGAAATTTCAAAAGATGTGGCTTGGTCCTTTTCAGATTGTTGAAGTCATAGGTCCATCAATGTTTATGTTGCAGGATTTAGCAGGTAGAAGGGATTCTTTGCCTGTTAATGGACAAATCCTTAAAATATATTTTCCATAGAAGATTATTCTTCTATTTTGTAGAATAATTTTAGTTTTTATTTTCTTTTTCATAATAAAACCAGTTGTAAATGGTTACTACGGGTATTCACGGAAAAGACACCAATTCTCTTTTAGATTTTGAGCTTTTCTCTTGTATAAATAACAAAAAATTTTGTAAATCTGATCTTTATTATAGAAAGATAGAGTTAAAAAACTTTGGCCTAGATCTGATACTAGTTTCAACTTCAAAAAAATTTGATGAAAGCAACCTTTGGCGAAAAATTGTTTTATATCAGCACAATGAAAGGTATTAATAATAAAATAAAGATTCTCTGTAAAACTGCTGTTTTCAAACTCTATTATTGTCGTCCGGAGCTTTCTTAAGGAAAACAATGATTTCCTCCCTGTTAAAGAAAATCGCAGCATTCAGAGGAACAATCCAAGAAGCACTATATCTCAAAGAATAAGAGGTTTCATCACGAGCCGGCTTATCATGATCACAGATATTATAACTCGCTGACTTTGCCAAACACTGTCCATCAAAACAGGGCAATGACTTAAGATCTTTGAAATCAAAAGGCAAGGGGTCTCATCACGAGCTAGCTTGTTCAGCGAAAGTGTAAATCAAGTGAATGACTGTGTCATAATTTGGCTATCAAACCAAGACATTGTTCTTTGAGAATAAAAAAGGAAAAAGTTTCAATGTGGATTTTTCTTCGAACGTTGTAGATAGCCTTAAGCAGGATAAAGGATCATTGCTGGGTAACAGGTAACCCTGTCGAGGCTATGGATGCCTGCTGGCAGCAGAGGCTCTACCTACGACAAATGAGCATATTTTAAAGCCGGCACACAGAGAAGGCTTTATTTTACCTTTACAAGACCAAGTAATGGCTGATGTAAATACAAGGACAAAGCTTGAGGAAGCAAGAAATTAGAATAGAAAAAGGTTGAAACAAAATATCATTAATAGGATAAGGCATAATGTACTCTATCTGTCCATAACGAAATTTAGACTTATGAAAATTTTTCTGTTTTGGAAGTTAAAATTCAATTAAAAAAAAAACAGAGATAACTGGTTCTTCCAGGTGAATCGCCATTGTTGTGGCCACCAACAACCCCCCTCTTTGTTTAGTATTAGCAATAACACTAAGCAAATGGGGACCCTTAATAAAAATTCAAAAAAAACATTTTATAAAACTTTTTGTATTATACTCCTTGAAATTATGTCGCATCGCGCGGAGAAGGTAAAGCATTCCCTTATGAGCATAATAAAAAACTGTTAAAAATGTGAAATTCATCACATCATTAAGAAGCGCTCTTAAATGAAAATCTTAAGAAATCTCCGACGACCAATATGCGACGTCGCATATCACAATATCGCATAAGCAGCACACAATGATTTAACGGCTCGTCGCGATCTGCGATAAACGCGATCTGCGATCTGCGATAATCCGATCTAAAAAAAAGTTGCGATAACACATCTAGGTAATGCGATGACGCGATGCTGCTATCGCCCATTGCGAATTTCCTCGGCTCAGCATTCAAGAAAAGCTGTCTATAAACCAAAATTGGGCGCACACCTTAAAGGAAATTAATGATCGTACGCCAAAGTGTTAATGAAGGACAGTTTTGTGTTTTTCGAAGAGTCAGTTCACGATGGGTGTCATGATTTTATACATTCATAGAGGTTAGAGCTTTCGTATCAGTATTTATTATCATTACTCTTTTCCTTTGCGTGAACTGTAGGAACGAAAAACAGGAAACAATATGAAGCAATGAGCAAGAAACATCTAAGGAAAAGGGGAAAGCATCAATGCTCGGAGAATAGAGAAGAGATGCCTTCATAAACAGATGACACATGCAACAGAACCACAGATTCCAAAGTATCACTCAACAGATGCTGAGGTCAATAGGTGATTCAACATTCGGGGTCAGAAAGCTCACAAAAGCAGCATGTTTACGAAAAATCCTGAAACTTCTACCTGGTGAAGGAAAAAAGCGCTAAAGGCGGAAAACGCACCAGAAAAGCCCGGATCAAAGAACAGAGGCAGTTTTCGATGCGCGATTAGTGCCTAGCGCTAATCATGCATCGCTAAGAAAATTGTTCAGAAAGCAAAATCCCTAACCTGCTTAGTCATTCGCAAGGCCGGAAACCGAGATAGCAAAAGCAGAAGCAGTTTGAGAGAAAATTGGGTTATTACCAAGTATAAACTCAGTAAACCCACCCAGCCAGAGGAAGATTCTCAAAAATATCTTCTAGTTTGCTAAAATGGTGCCAGCGCTTACCATTTCTATTTGCGTAACTCAAACAAAAGCAGAAGGCAACCAGCCGATTCTTCCCAGACAAATGTTGAGTGTTCGCAACATTAAGGAGAAAATGCAGAAATAGTTAGGAATTAGATTCAGTTTTTAGAAATAGTTTTGCTTTAGAAGAAGGGCGGTCATTTAAACCGTATCCTAAATTTATGTAATTAAGTTATTTAGTTAGCAGTATTTAAACCCTTCTCATATGTTTGGAGAAGGGTCCAGAAATTTGTTAAAAACTTGTCCTCAGAACATGCACTTTTGCACCCTCGGAGGAGGTTTTGATGAATGGATGGATCAAGGTTTATTAATGTTTTCATTTGATATCTGCTACTGATGTTGCACTTCTGTACTCTTAGTAGATGTTAGAGCAAGGAGAGGTAAATCATTGTTGCTCAAAGCTTATGAGTAGAACCAGTCATAAATGGTACTTTTATCTCTTGGCTATTTCTGCTTATATTCTTAAAGTGATATACATTTTTTAGTTGTTTATATGTTGTTGCATGAATGTCTGAGTTACCATTTGGCACTTTTGTACGGTGGAGCCATTTATTTATGTCTAATATATGAATAACTTATTATGCGATATGCTATTCACAACTGTTTTGCCTAACTTTTTATGCAAAGTGGTTTATCTTAATTGATTTCCATTCTTATGATAGCTAAATGATCATTATTACCATTTATTGTTTGAAATCTTTTTAGATCGCATAATAGAAGAAATACACCCCGGGTTAGCATAGATTAGATGTGTTGTTTTTCATTAGATTACAATAGCATAAAGTTAGTTTAAAAGTTTGAATTAGATTAGCTTCAAGTATCCTTAGATCAGCAACATCCAATTCTGCACACACACACCATTAGATTGGGAAACTGGTCCCATTATCCCCAGTCGGACCCGCTATACCAAACGGATAAGGAGCTGCCAACCAAGGTCCGGACCGGGTGGGTATCCCCCTTGTTGTCGACCCGATTTTCGGGGCTTCAACAGGGTCCGATGTAGTATTTGAGCTCATATTCCACCTAAAAAATGGCTTTAAATTCTTTGTTATTTTTTGCACCTTGAACCTTCTACTATATGAAATACAAAAGGAAGGATGAGGAAGGTGATGCATCAAATGGTTTCAGCTCACATATCATGCTCACTTTGCAGTGGTCCTGACTGCTAACATAGTCACCATGCTGACCTGACAAATGGGCTCGCCCCCCGGAGTCCATCGTAGTCATCGATCTACAAAGCGCACTTTGCTGACTCTCAATTTCCATGGGGAAAGCGTTGGCTTAACAACCATGCTTGTTACCCCGTCGGAGCTTCACTGGGGTGAGGCCGCTCTGAGATGGATGGGGATCCAGATGATGAGTAGTCATCGTTTAACCATTTTAAAATTAAAAGTGAGGGGGAGGCCCATGTTCCATCCTTTTGTGTTTTTCATTCTTTTTCTTTCTCCTTCATTTTTTATCTACAGCTCTAAATATTCTTTGAGCTCATGAATCAAAATCCTTTTCAATACAAATTTTTTTGAAAAATATAGGGGGGTATAACAGTGGCTCCTATTGGGGATAATGTCTTGTTGGCAAGGCACTGAGAACCTGCAGAATAGCAGCCTTGTTGGGCATGGATTCAAAAATATATTGAATCTGGAAAACCAGAATATCTCCCTAAAACTTTATTTTCTATAAGTCTTCTCCTTATAAAACTAAAATGCTAGAATGTAAATCCTCACATAGCAAGCTTATTTATGTACAACGCCTACTTCTCCTACTTATGTATGGCACTTAATTCACTCAAGTGAAGTCAACATTCCAATGACACCAGCCCAATGTATAAGTGCTAGACTGATCCAGATTTAAACAAGAATGCAACAAATTACAGAGATAACCATAACTATAGAGATACACCAAAAGTAATATTTCATTTCATTAATGTAAAATACTAAAATATGCTTACAAACAAAAATGGGAATAAACTAGCTCGGGCGATGGTAGCTTATCTCTGAGAAGAGATGTGGCGGCTACATGCTCCTGAACTATCTTACAATGAGTCTCAAAGGCCTATTTATTGTTGAGAAAGGGAACACCCTAAACATCCAAAACCCTAACCCTACGAGATGAAGCGCCAAACTATGGGCCCCGTTTTGGGTAAATTGGTACATCAACTTCCCGGGGTCGTAACTTTGGCATACGATCTCTGTTTGACCCGCACAATACCTCATTAGAAAGATCTATCCGAGGAATACAAATTTAGGAAGAGAAATATTGGTTCATGGACCTGTGTTGCTCCTATTTTTCCTAAAAAATATCGTTTAGGGCCACAAAACAGCTTCGGAAGTTTAGGACCCAAAAAATTGCCAAAAATAGTAAATTGTGCTACAAATAAGGAAACTAAAAAATTGAAAGAAACAATGGTGGGGGTCCAAGTGGAATTGGTGGGTGGCCACCTGGATCATTCCTCCCCCTTTAGGAAGCAATGGTCCCCATTGTGTTGAGTTCCTCCATGAGATGAGGAAACTTCTACTGAACTTGGTCCCTGGTGAGCCACTTGCCTGGCAAAGGAGTTGGCCTGCTTTGACAACTCAATACAGCTGGATCGTCTGATGGTGAGTGTGCTTGATCTATGTGTCCATGATCCAATCATTTGTAGCTTGTTCCATGCAATCTGGATTTAACTATGTTGGTGTGAGTTGTTCTACAATGTCAGATGTGTTTAGTAATGGTGGAAAGTATGGCTGAAAGCGGTCCAAATTTAACATTGGGTGTAGGCCAAGGAATGGGGGAATGCTGAGCTCAAATGCATTGTCTCCCACAACCTTGGTAATGGTGTAAGGACCATATCGAAGTGGTCTGAGTTTCCGATAGGCTCCGGTAAGGCGTTCCTTTTGCAAATGCAACCAAACTTTGTCGCCCACCTGAAACTTGTGTGGCACCTGATGTTGATCATGTCATTGCTTGTACTTGGCATTTGATTTCTCTAGAATGTTGTGGACCTACTAGCGGATATGTTGGACGTGCTCAATGAAGTTGTTTGCCTTATCTGTTTATGACTGGACATGAGCCGAATCTTTCTTAGTAGTTGCAAATGACATTGCCACATCAATGGGACATAGTGGCTAGAATCCAAGCCCACCTGAAAAGGGTTGTGGCTAGTTAAGCTGTGGAGAGCCCGGTTATAGTTATGTTGAACATAGGGGAGGCTCTCATCCCATGTGTGTGGATGCTTTGAGTTGTACATGCGTAGAATGTGTACGATCATCCTGTGGACAACCTCTGTCTGGCCATCAATTTGGGGATGGAAGGTTGTGGACTTAATGAGCTTGGTGTCCAGAATCGACCAGGGACTGGACTAGAATGTACTGAGGAACCTACTGTCCCGATCTGAGATGATAGACTGTGTGATCCCAAAGTGTACCCACACTCGTTCAAAGAAGAGTTTAGCAGTGGCTTCTGCTGTGATATTCTTCTTGCAGGACGCCATAATGACCATCTTTGAGAACTTGTTGACGACCACAAAAACATAGTCGTTTCCATGCTTAGTAGAAGGAAGGCCTGACATGTAATCCATGGAGATGGATTCCCAAGGTCGACTAGGGGTAAGCAGCGGAGTATAGAGGCCTTGCTTCTTGATGGTCAGTTTGGAAATAGAGCAGGAAGTGCAGGATCTGGTGTGCTTTCTGACATTTTTCAAAGATTCGGCCAATAGAAATACTTCTGCAGTACTACCACCATTTTCTTGATCCCAAAATCCCAGTAGCCTGACTGTAGTGTGCTTCCCAAATCATCTTGGCATGCTTGCTTGAAGGAACACAAAGGTGACCCTGGTGGCATAACAGGGCATCCTAGAGTTGAAAATATGGAACATGCTGACCCTCCAAGAGTGTCTGGTATGTGTGGCCAAATTCTGGGTCACTTTTGTAGATAAGTGGCCAATCAGAAGTCTCATGCCCACAAGAGTTGAGCATGGTGGTTAACGCCATGATCGGTGGTCAACTAAAGCAATCTACAACATTATTGGTGCTTCCCTTCTTATACTTGATATTCAAATTGAAAAGTTGCAGGTATGTGCACCACATCTGATGGAAGTCATTCTGCAACTTCCCTTGCATCTGTATGAATTGCAGGGGTCGGTGCTCTATGTGGATGACCATTTCCTTCCCCAAAATGTAATGCTTCCATTATCAGCAGGCTTGCACAATCGAATACATCTATTTTTCATAAGTGGGATACTTCCGGACTATGTCTAAAAGTGTCTCACTGTGATATGCCACTGGATGCCCGTGTTGAGTAAGGACTTCCCCAATAGCATAGTCAGAGGCAACTGTCTCAATCTCAAATAGTCATTGCAAGTCTGGTAATACGAGCACTGGTGTCGAGTAGTAGTGATGTTTCAACTCTGTGAATGCCTTGTGTTGAGATTCAGACCAAAAGAATTTTTCTTTCGCTCCTTCCTTAGTGACTTGACTCAGTGGCCAAGTGATATGATAAAATCCCAACACAAACCTATAGTAGAAGTTGGCAAGACCCAGAAAGCTGCGGAGCTCTGTCAGAGTGGTTGGAGATGGCCAATCCCGAATGAATTGGATCTTGGCTAGGTCCACATGCACCCCCTGCTCATCAATAATGTATCCCAGATACTGAACCTAGGTCATGCCAAAAGTTCATTTCTCCAAATTGGCACATAACTTGTGTTTCCGTAGTGTTTGGAGAACCCGTCAGATGTGGTGGAGGTGCTCTTCCCAACTCTGGCCGAAGATCAGGATGTCATCCAAGTATACCACTACAAATGAGTTAGGGAATGGCCACAAGATGTCATCCATTAGCCTCATGAAGGTTGCAGGATAATTTGTTAACCCGAAAGGCATAACCAACCATTCGAAAAGGCCCTCCTTGGCTTTGAAGGCAGTCTTCCACAAATCAGAGGGTTCAATTGGTACCTGATGATATCCTGACTTCAAATCGATCTTGCTGAAATATGTTTCCCCCTTCAGTTGGTCCATAAGGTCATCAATCCATGAGATTGGGTACCTTTTCCAGACAATGATCTTGTTCAGTGCCTGATATTCAATACAGAGTCTCCAAGCCCCATCCTTCTTCTATACCAACACGATCGGGCTCCCACAGGGCGATAAACTCTATCGGATGTGACCTTTCTGTAGCAGCTCCTGAATCTACCTCTTGATTTCATCATTCTCCATAATGGAGTGTCGATAGATTGGTCCATTTGGCAGCGACACACTTTGGGTCAGATCGATGGATTGCTTGACTTTACATTGCAGAGGAACCCTTACAGGGGAGGTGAAGATGTCCTCGTACTCCTCCATGACCTTTTCCATACGTAGTTTTCGTGTGTATGGGCCCTGTCTAGAGATCGTGGCCACCGTCTTCTTCTTTCCTTGAGGGCGTATCATCAGGAAAACAAATTTCCCAGTTTTGGAAATGAGCTTACTGCATTGTTTTCCAGTAACCAAAGAGATGGCGGTAGGTGGTTCTACCTCCGGTATCCTATACAACTTATTTCCCAAAGAAACAATAACAGCACGAGGCCTTGACTCATATATAACATGTCGCTTCCATAAGTATGGTTGGCCTAATAATTCATCAAAAAAATCAAGGGGAGGAACGTCACACAATACCTCATCGATGAAGGGCTTGATATTGTATGGAAGGTGACACTGTTGGCTCACATGAAGATCCCATCCTTGGTGAAGTCACCCGATGGTGTACGATAATGGTTTTGATGCGGTCAGTAAGCCCAGCCACTTCACGACCTCTACCGAAATGAGGTTCTTTTGGCTCTCGTTGTCGATAATGAACTATAGCAAGAAGCCCTTTACCCACATCTAGGAGTGGAAGAGGTGCTCCTCCTCCTCTGGATCTTCGGGTTCCTCCTTCTGGATCTTCATGGTGGCAACGGTGGCGTTGGGCTCTGCATCAATAATCTTCTTCCCTTTTTCATTCCCCTTATCAGGTTCTGACTCAGAGTCTGAACATGCATCTGATTCCGAATACTTTAGCTCGGCCATGAGTGACTGCTTGGCCAAACACTCACTTGTGTTGTGAGTAGAGCTCTTAAGGAACTCACACCACTTTCCCGTGTCCTTCTTCAACTTCATGGTGTTGTTATTTTCTTGCGGCTTTGATGGGTTGTCCTGGGTCGCCTAACCTTGGCTTTGTCCTTTGTTTAGCGGATTGGAGGCGTCTTTCCCTTGCTTCGGATTTGTAGATCCAAAGTCTCGCTTCTTCTGTTTAAACTTCTGCTCGATCTTGATAGCTTATTGGTACGCCATGCCGAGCGAAGAGATGTCCAGGAACTCCATCTCATCCTTGGATGTACCTATGTAGGCAGCCATGGTATTTGAGTACCAAATGTAGCTCAGAATCCTTGATACCCAACTTTGTGCGAAGGGTATGAAAAATATTGGTAAACTCTAGCACATCTTGGTCCCTTCCCTGTTGCAGCATGGTTCACTTTATTTATTTATCCTCATAGCTTTTGATAGGGTAGTACTACTCCTTTATGGCATTCTAGAATGAATTCCAAGTGGGTGTAGCTGAAAAAAGTTAGGTTGTACTTTCATCCTTCTGCTTGCAGTAAGTTTCCCACTAGTCCTTGATGTGGGGGGTGGCTTTGAGAAGAGCGAAAGTAATCTTTTCCTGGCCGAAAAAATCATCAATAGAAAAATACCCTTCTATCATATTTAACCATTTATATACAACGTTTGCATCTATCTAACCCTCAAATATGGGAATGTCAAATTTAACTTGTACCTTAAAGGGTGCGGTGCTTCGAGACTAGCTACTGGAAGTAGATGTGTTGCCCCTGGGTAGCCACTGAAGGATCTGGGAAAAGTTGTCCACCATCGTGTTCCTTTGTCGCTCGAGGGCCTCTTCGAGCAAGATTTTGATAGGATCTCCTACCCCCTCATCTTTCTTTTCATCCACCATGGGAGGCCGTCGGGGTTTGTGAGGCTGGTCTTGCAAAGGTTCGACCAGTTCAAGCCCTAACTCCTTATATCCTGACCTTGTTGGGGACATGCAAAGAAAAAAAGAGAAAGAGCAGACGGCTCTAATACCACTGATCTAGATTTAAACAAGAATGCAACAAATTACAGAGATAACCATAAATACATAGATACAATAGAAATAAAACTTCATTTCATTAATGTAAAATACTGAAATATGCTTAAAAATAGAAATGGAAATAAACTAGCTCAGGCGATGGTAGCTTATCTCAGGGGAGAGATGTGGCAGCTACATGCCCCTGAAATTTATTAAAATGAGGCTCTAAGGCCTATTTATTGTTGAGAAACAATGGAACACCCTAAACAACCAAAACCCTAACCCTAGGAGATGAAGCGCCAAACTATGGGCCCTGTTTTGGGTAAATTGGTACATCAACTTCCCGGGGTCGTAACTTTTGCATAAGATTTTCGTTTGACGTGCACAATACCTCTTTAGGAAGATCTATCCAAGGAATATAACTTTAAGAAGAGAAAAATTGGACCATGGACCCATGTTGCTTCTATTTTTCCCAAAAAACGTCATTAGGGCCTCAAAATGGCTCCGGAAGTTTAGGACTTGAAAAACTACCAAAATTAGTAAATTGTGCTACAAATAAGGAAACTGAAAAACTGAAAGAAACAATGGTGGGGGTCCAAGTGGAATTGGCAGGTGGCCACCAATATCCACTTGGATCATAGACCTTATGCCAATGTACTCCTTAAATTCAACAATTAAAACAGGCATGCACTACATAAAATCTTTAGGCAAAAAATTTGATATGTGCCCCCAGACTTATATTTGTTGTTGATTGGCCTATGAGAGGATTTCACTTGTGTATCCTCCATAATTTAATCATCCATTTCAAACAAAAATCATGAAAGGTATTTTTGTTGGCCATATACTAGAGAGTTGTTTGAATTATCTACCCTAGTGATAGTTTTTACAAATTTGGATTCTTTGTACAACATGCACTCTTCTCCACCAAACACTGAGATAGTGGCATATGTGAATTTAAGTTTGATGGACCCTCCAAGCTTCATTCCCCATGATCTAGAGAGGGGCATACAAAATCTTGTAGGAATTTTTTCAACCACGATATCCATTACTACACTCTTTGCTTGGATTTAAGCCAGATTAACCACTAAACCATTGATCATCCCAAGGCATTTCACTCTTTTGGAATCAAAGGAATGCAAGTTCTTATATGGCTTTGTTATTTGCAGGACTAATTGTTCCATGCCAGAAAAAAGAATAAGATTATGAAAAGCCCCTAAATCAAGCACACAATTATGCAACAATAAATCATGAATCACTAATGTAACATAGAATGGAGGCATGGAAGGGTCTTTCTCCTCCACATGTGGACCAAACATGAGCACAAGCCTCTCTTCCTGCAAATTCAAACTATCTTGTGATGAGGTAACATGAGACACATCCATGAAATTAGAGATTTATCTTTTATAAATAGGTTGTTTCAGCAATTCAGTCAAAGGAACAGATATCTTCACCTTCTCTAACTCCTTTTGTAAATTGAAGGCAGAGGCATTCCTTTCCACCTTCACTGGCTCAATTGGTTCTTTATTTTCTTGATGCACTGACTTGGTTTGTATTGGTATTTTCTCTATATTTTTCATATTTGGACTTAGAATAAATGGGGTGGTAGGTTTCTCCTTTAGTTGGTAGATCAGGGTTGGCATGTTTTTTCCCCTTATCAATTTGTTTGGAGGTGGCAGGTTGGACATGTTTCTCATTTTGGTCTTGTGTCTGAGATATTTTCCTAGACCTCAAATCATGTCTCCTATCAAATTATGCTTGCATGAAATCACCAAACTGCTTACAGTAAGCATCTATATATTCTTCATCCAAAGGAGCATTGTGATCATCCTCCTCTCTTCCCTATGCTTCTATTTCATGCTCTTCTTCTAATAGAGTCGAGTATTGATTTTCCTGAACCTCAAGAGAATCTTCAATACCTTCCTGAGGCTCATTTTATATATACAAGGGAGGTTTTATTTGATCTTGCAGTTCTTTTTTCTCTCTTTAAAGGAGTTGCAAGGGTCTCCTATATTGGGGAATTGAAGTTTTTGTTTGGACCTTGTTTTATTTATCAATGAGGATTTTTGTTTTCCAACTCTAACTTCACTAGCTTGTTTAAAAGGTTTCTAATAAACTTATTCATCTTGTCCATATTATGCTCATGAATTTCCTTTGATTGACCAAAGGAATTGACTTCCTCATTTCCCCTTCTCCTATCACTATGTTCTCCTTTTCCCTTCCACATCCGTGTTGATGCAAAATTTTCTTCCACTTCTAGAGCATCAGTCTTGATCTGGTCTAGTGTGAGGGATTTCCTCTCTCTGAGAATAAACCTGAAATCTAAGTCAAAGGCTCCAACAAACACCCCCTTAGCTGCTAATGTGGAGGCTTAATCTCAGCAGACAATTTGTCCTATAGTTTATTAAATATTTTGATAAATTTTGTGACATCTTCATTGTGCCTCTTCTTTATTGACTCAAATTCAGTTAAGAAATATCCATGGTCTTTCTTCTCCCCCCATTTATGCATAAAGGTGTTCTCTAATTCCTCCCAAGTGTTGATTGATTTTTTTGGAAAGGTATTGAACCATTTTATAGCTTCTCCATCTAAATACTGAACAAATAGTCTCAGGCCTACATCTATATGTTCACATTCAATTTTTCTACAAATGCATAAAATATCTCAATATGTTTTTGGGTTGTGACATCATCTTCCCCAGTGAATCTAAGCAGGAGTTTGACATATTCTTGGGGCATTGCATTCATAGGTTTCTACAAATTTAGAGGGGTATATCTATTGAGAAAAAATCCAGGGACTACCATATTTTGTAAGGGAGGTTTAATAAGATTAGTTACAGGACTCAGGTGAGGCACTGAATGAACAACAACAACTGGGATTGGGTGTGAAATAGTTGTGGAAGTCTAAGATGTGATAGGAATGAGTATGTCTTTAATTTATTCCACCTTTGGGAAAGTATGAAATGTAAAAGGATCAAAACTAATAGAAACATCTTCAGTCTTGGGTTCTGGAAAAAAAAATAAAAAAAAATAAAATCAGATGGAGGAAAACGCTCTTCTGAGAAGTCCAATTCCCTAAATGAGGTGTCAAGGGAATTTATCTCAGCTTTATGAGAACTAGAGGTTGAGGTATCTATGGTAAATACAACATGATCTAGAGTTCTTGGGATTCTTTCTCTCCAGATTCTCTTAGATATAATTCTTTCTGGGTCAAAGGCTGAAGGATTTTTCTACTGAGAGGTATATGAACGAGTATGAGGCCTTCTAAAAGCCAGGGTTATAGTCTAAGGACTCTGCTTTGCGAGAAATCTCAATCCACACTTCCTTTGCTCACCATACAAAGGAATGCATGAATTTACACCTAGGGAATATATTTTGATTCGTTCCTCAACAACAACGTCAAAATATGTTGTGGCTCCTAGAGCCAACCTGCAGGTTGAGGAGAAGGATCATTGCCTAGGACATCTTAATGTATCTCAAGGATAGATCTTTTCTACTCAATAATTTGAGGTAAAATTACTGAATCTAGTTCAATTACTCTTCTCAAAGGTGAAATTCAATTTACACATGGGTAGTATTTTGTTCCAAATAATTAATTCTTAGATCTAGTGGCCTACATACATAGAGTGCAATTTCATTGGTCGTTGTAGTATGGGTGCAGAGAAGAAATATAAGAAAGAAACCTAGTGCAAAGGGCTGCAAGGACACAAAATCCTATGCACTAAATCCCAGTAGAATCATGAAAAAGATAAAGGAAATGAGGTTCAGAAACCATGCAGTGCATTTTAATGCCTTCAATCCCACACATTACAGGTGCCATTTTCCATAACACAACATACGTAAAAATTTTGTTTAATATTGAATCCAAAAGCTACAATTACACAATTTCTTAGAGGAAAGAAACACATATGAAATAATAAATAGAGAGGGAATTACATACTACACATCTCAATGCTTGGAATCACCGAAAACAATTTCATTAATCTTCAAGAACAACATACATTTGATAAGCTCCAGAACTTAAAAAACTTGCAAAAAAACTACAACCAATGGAATCGAAAATCGAACCCACACTAATGAGCCATTCATCCCTTTTATAAGGGGAAACAAAAACAAGTACAGTTACAAAACTATCTTGGAATGTTATAGTTGTCTGAGCATGTGGCTAGTCTAGTTGTCCTAATGATCACATAACATACTTGATTATTTTCTTGAAAATGGAATATCAACAAAATTGTAGAAATGACATGAATGTGTCATGATTTCCCAAACAAAATATCTTCATCGCCGATTTCCTAAATCTGTTGAGGTGGACTAGGATCCATTATTTGGATTCGTGGAAGGTTAATTATTTGGTCACATTTTAGCTTTTGTATTCCTTCCCTGGTTTCCTCTCACTTTGCCTGTCATTTTCTCCCCTAAATGCTTAAATCAGACCTTTTTGGAGTCTGCTCCTCTTTTAGGCCTTCCTTCCACCCATCGGGATTGAAATCCCTGTAGAAAACACAACAGTGATGTTTTAGTGTAGTGAGGGAATTACACATGCAACAGTCACAAAAACAAATCCACGGGCTCTTTAAACTTCATACACTCCCGCAACCCCGGGTCCCAGTAACTATTTAGAAATGGACTTAATATCCCTTATGAGATTTCGACCTCTCAGGGTGTTCAACATAACTTTAACAAATGAAAATATCTTCCAATCATGCCCACCCTCCATGAGGGCCCCACAACTTCGTCGTTTAATAGATCCAGGAAATGGAAAAGAAAAATTCATTGTTGTCACTTCATGATCCTTGGTCCCCTGGTATTTTTGGAATGCAATTAGAAATAGCTCTAGAATTCTAGGATTCCTCCATTATTGTTCCCTACTCCCCATAACACTAATTCCATTTTATAATTAAAAAACTATTACGGGGTTCCGACCCTCTAGGGTATGCTGCCAAGATGATGTCAGGTTGATGTCAACAAAGCCATATTTCAACCTGTGATCAGTCCACGTGTCACCGATATATGGGCTCTTTGGGTACCCTAAAACACCAAAATTATTTTCCATATGTCCACCTCTCAATTGGAGATTGTTGACGTCACTTATGACCAATGATATGTTGCCACCTGTCTAGTCAGAGGAGAGAGAAAGGGCACCTCGATCCTTGGTTTTGCAATGGATTTCCTTTGTAAATGGCTCTAAGTGACCTACTACCAAACTAATGCCTGAAGCCCTCAATCCCAGTGCTTTTAATAAATTCATTTAATAAAGGTTACGGGGTTCTGGGATTTTGTTATGCCACCAGCTTACAATAGAAGAAAAGATAGATCAACGACTTAAAAATTCTCTTTGAGGGGGAAACTTACTTTACATTACATAAATGAACAAACTCTTGGATTGTGCAACATTTCCTTCTCATAAATAGGTTTGTGCAAATAATTTCCTTTGATTGGATGAATTTCAAAAGAAATGGGTCTTCCTTCTTGCATTAAAATGACACCATTTCCATTTCTTAAGGCATCATATTCCACAATAAATGTTTTTGTGAAGTCTAGCATAACTAAGAGCGGTGCTTAGCATATTACCTACTTAAGATGTTCAAAGGTCTTGGTTGCTTCTGGAGTCCAATAAAATGCATCTTTCTTCAGTAATGTTGTTAGATGTGTTGCCATTCTCCCACAATCCTTAACAAACTTGCAATAATAACTTGTTAACCCGAGAAATCCTCGAAGATTCTTTATGGTTGTGGGGATTTTCCATTCCTTAATGGATTTAATTTTGATAGGATCTACCTCAACACCTTCATGAGATACAATATGACCCAAATATTCCACCTCTTGTACTCCAAACAAACATTTGGAGGTTTTTTCATATCATTTTTCTCCTCCAATAGTTTGACCATTGATCGGAATCTGGATTAGGGGCAAACATTTGCTCATAAATCAAAGTTCTTGGAATCGCTCAAAACCTGAACGACCGCTTCGGTCTTGGCGATATGATCCCAATGCAACTTGTTTCACTCAAAACAAAGTTCATATGAGAAATTTAGAGCCTACTATCCATTTTGTCAAATAAACAAAATTTTGTGATTGGGATGCTGACTAGGCATCCATACAACCCATTTAGCGAAAAGAATATTCTAGGGAGTATTCATTGGAATATTCCTAGAATATTTTGATACATGGCTCAATCAGTTTTTTACAAGTGTCTATGTGTAATTGGTCAAAGCGCATTTGGTGGACCAATGAGAGGCTGACACATGGTAAGCCCAGAGGTAGCCACATGCCCTCTCAAAGGTCGGGTAAAATTATAGTGGCAAGCAGGGGAATCAAACTCGTGACCTCACCCACACAATTGCAAAACCTTATCACTATGCCACACCAATGGTTGTAAACATATGGTGGGCGTGAATTGTATTTAATTACATAGTTTTGGCAGATTGGGAGGTAATCGCTAGCGTAAACCTCCACCATATGACCAACCTCGAAACACTAACCACTAGCATTAAGTGCTAACCATGCCATTAACATGCTAAGTGGGTTTAGCATTAATTAAACCATGAATCCACTAATTAAGTGAATTTTAACTTGGTGGATCTTTTGGTGGGTCCGATAAATTCGGTAGCTACTCCAAATTTGGCAGAGTTAACTAGAGTTTCTCCAATTTTGATGGAGTTTTCCTAGGGAAAACTGAAGAGGCCATAACTTTGGCATATTTCGACCAATTTTGGCTCAAAAAGAGTCATTCCTAGATGATTTGGATTCTTTGAACACAATGGAACACGTTACAGAGTCAAAAAGGCACTTTTGTACATGATTTTGCTATGTTGAAGTTTGAGGAAGCCTAAGGCCACGAGGTCAAGCCTAGATCAACTGAAGTCCAATTGCAGAGCTTGGAAAGTCATTTTTGGGGTTTTTGGATCTTGTGAATCCAATGGATCGGGTTGTTAAGCCATTGGATCACTGCAAGTGCATGTAATCAAAGAATTTTACCATTAATCCAAAGAGGGCCTAGCCATTGAAGCAGGTCCAAGGAGATGTAGCCCAGGAGGGGTGAACTCCTTTATCATGTTTTTGTTATGAGTTTGTTGTGTTTTAATTCTCTACATTTTCATTATTGTATATGTATTTTAAACAACTAATTAATCTCATAAATTGCTCATAAAAGACACTCAATACTTGACACATAATCCTTCACATTTTGGTTGAGACGATCCTAAACACATTTTTTTTATATTGATGAGGGAGCTTGCATAGAATTAACAAGTTTGCCAAAAATTTAGATCAAGAAGCCTATCAACATGTTGAACATGATTCGTCCAAGACTTCATATAGATTTGTATATCATCAAAAAATACTAACACAAATTTTCTAAGGAATGGTTTGAAAATTGAATTCATCAAACCTTGAAATGTGGAAGGTGCATTAGTAAGGCCAAAAGGCATGAACAAAAATTCTTAATGACCCTCATGAGTTATGAATGTTTTTTTAAGAATTTCTTCAATCTTCATTCTAATTTGATGATATCCTGAACGAAGTTCCAGCTTGGTGAAGTAAATTGCTCCATGTAATTCATCCAACAATTCATCGATGATGGGCATGGGAAATTTATATCTAATAGTGAGCTTGTTGATATCCCTATAATCTGGACACATACGCCATAATCCATGCTTATTATGCACCAATACTATTGGAGCAGAGAAATAACTTTGACTAGGTTGGATTATACCCGCCTCTAACATTTCTGCAACCATACATTTAATTTCACTCTTTTGGGAATATGGATATCTGTAAGGTCTGATGTTTGGAGGAATGCTTCCTGGAATCAAATTAATAGTATGATCATGATCACGAATAGGTGGGAGGCCTTTGGGAGTCTCAAAAACCTTGGAATGATTCTCCAAGACTTTTTGGAGATCTGGAGAAATAGACGATTTCAATGTTTGAACCTCTACTGAGCATAATTGTGCAATGATGCCTCGTTTTTATTTCTTCATAAGATTTTTCATGCCATTAGAGCTAATTATATTTCTAGGTTTCCTTACTATACCCCTTAATTCAACTTCATTTCCCTCCCAAAAAAATTCAAGAAAAGTTCTTGAAAATTAAAAGTTATTGTCCCCAAAGGTTGTAACCATTGGACTCCTAATACAACATCAACACCACCTATTGGAATGGAAAGCATTAGACTATTCAATGCATATTCCCCCATGGTTATCTTCATATTATGAAACTTTCCAGAGAAATTTATAGCTCCTCCATTTGCAACCATCACTTGACACTATGGTGTTGGATATAGGAAGCAATTCAAGTCCTTGGCTATCTTACAATGAATAAAATTATGGCTACTACCTGAATCAATCATAACTATTACCTTTTTCTTCTTGATATATCCTTCTATCTTCATAGTTTGAGGAGTGGTAATTCTTTCCAATGCATTATAAGATATGGTCAGATTCATTTATTCTTTCTATAGGGTTGGTTCCTAGTGTATATCCTCCTCTTTTGATGTTTCTTGTTTCTTTTCTTCCTCCTCTTCACAATCTCTGTAGAATAATTTCTTCTCAACACACTTATAGTCTTTAGTGTATTTTCTATCACAAATGTAATAAATCCATTTGGATCTTTTTTCCTCCAATTTTTGTGGTGTCAATCTTGTAGGTTGTGGAAGACTAGAACCAACAACACTTCCATCTTTATAGTTGGGAGTGGTCGACTTCCTTGTTGCCATAATTTTGCTTTCAACTTTTCTTGCCACCCTGAATGCCTTCTCCAATGAATCATGTTCCTAGAGGTGAACCTCATGTTGGATGTTATCCTTTAAATTCCCTATGAAGACATCAATCCTATGCTCCTCTGGAATATCGGTTACCCTGAGTTCAATTTTTGGAAGTCTTCAATGTGCTCCGCCATTGAACCCTTTTGTTTGAGATTTATCAATTGGATAAGGTGTTTCTCTTTGTATCTTCATAATGTGCTATCATTTCCTCTATAAAAATTGACCAGATGACAAGTGGTTTACTAGAAAAAATCCATCTATACCATAGAAACTGATAGGGTTCAAAATATAAAAATCCAATACGTACATTTTGTGAGGGTTGCACGTCTTGAAGATCAAATTATTGCTCCATATGTAGTATCCATGTTATTGGATCCTTGTCATAAAACATCCTCATATCTATATTTGGAATGTGGTGGTTCTTGAACCCCACATTAGAGTCTCTAAAATCTCAATTCATGTTCCTTTTATCCTTGTCGTGATTTTCACGGATTACCTTGTCACCACCAGGAAGCCTTTCTTGCAGAAATTTTGTCAACCATTCCTTCAACCCTTCCATGTATGCTTTTAAATGATTCATGTCACCTTTTAAACCATCCATGTTGCCTTTTAATTTTTCATTTAAACCATCCATCTCCCCTTTAATTTCATCTTTGGTTGCTCTTTGTGAGAGTGAAATTTGTTGCAATTGGTCCTGTAATTTTGATATATCATATTGCAATTCTTCCTCTTCATGTGTCATAGTAGAGATTTATGAGGGCTTAATGGGTGTAGAATTCTTTTGTTTTGGAGGAATTTTAGAACCAAATACTAATATCTATGCTTCAATATGCCCTTGGAATTACTTCAAACTGATTTTTCAAACAAAAGTTATGCAAAAAAAAAAAAATTAAATACACACATTTTTCTTGCTTTTAGGAGCTCAATCATCAAACAATTGTAACTCTATATTTTCGGCTCTCCAATGTCTGAAATTACATCTTGTGGTAGCCCTATGAGTCTTCTTTCCAATGCCACAAATCCAACCAAAATTTGATTCTTCAAGATAAAGTTATACCCAATTTCCCACGATGACCTGATTATGCACTGGTTCAGTAGATATAACTTGTACAGAGTTCCATGTGTCATTGTTTTGAATTTAACCCTAAAATTGCCATCATAGAAACTAGAGTTCATTCTATTTCTGTAAAATTTTACTAAATTCAAATTCGATGCTTGAAGAGAAAGTTATGATTGTTTTCCCTAGGTCGCTTGTTTAGGACAGAATTCTAGAGCATGCAGAAACCCTAACTTATTTGGCCCCATAGCTCAAAAGATATAGTGAACCAAGATCTGAAATTTGTACATGAAATCCAAGAAGATTTCATCTCCTCTTGGTTACAATTTTAGCTTCTGAAACTTCGTAGAAAAAACGTTATAGCAAAAATTCCAAGATGACCTATTTGAAGCAATGAAACCCTAGAATCCAAAGCTTTGATAGCAAATGTTATGAAACCAACTCACAAAATAGAAGAAAATATAGATCAACTACTTAAAAATTATCCTCTTCGAGGGGGAAACCTCCTTTAAATTACATAAATGAACAATTCTTGGATGATAGTGTTGGGTTTGGAGCCTGATTATCTTCTGTATTCAAAGGTTTTAGCCATATGTATACCCCAGGAAGACTGTACACCCCTCCACGCGGGGGGGTGCGGGGGGACTTGTCCCCCCCGCAGGGGCTCGGGGGCAGCGCCCTCGAAGCTAAAAATAGATGTAAAATTGCCTTGTAAAAGTCTAGTAATTTCTAGTCAATCTGGGCCGTTCATTAGGCGGATGATCTGACAGTGGAAGTTATGTTTAGTCTAGGGTTTTTTGCCCTAGAAGGCAACCCCTCACTATATATGACGGAATTATATCGCGTCTATGCATATCTGTATTCTGAGTGAGGAAGAGAGATGAGATTGAGAGCAAAGAGGGTGTTACAGCGGATCTGTTGTAGGTTGTATCTCTTCAGTTTGCTGGATAATATAATAAAAGAAGGACTGGCTGTTTCTCCATGGACATAGCCCAAACTGGGTGAACCACCTATATCTGTGTCTCTCTTGTTTTATACGTTTTTCCTGTGTTTATATTTCTGCAATATTTTTATGTGTTCCATTGCTCCATAATATATAATTTTCTAACATATAGAAATGATAAGACCTGCTTTGTATGTAAGCGGTCACAATATAGTTAGAGCCTACATATCATTAATAATGTAAGGGCACAACAATAACAACATGGGGGATACCTGAGCACAACAATAAAAATACGGGTTAAACTAACAATAAAAATAAGGGGAATGTTCTAGTATTATAGGGACCTAACATATTTTGACTTTTATAGATCCATCTTTGACTCCCTCTATATTTTGATCTAGGAGGCCATTTGTAGGCTTCTTCATACCATTAGAAAATTTTTTCACAGAAATTTCCAAATGAGTGGGTCTAATGTAGTCTTTGAGCTCATCTAATACATGAAAAATTGCTTCAAACTCTTTGTTATTTTTTTCACCTTGACCCTTCTTTTATATGAAAAATAAAAGGAAGGATGAGGAGGGTGATGCATAAAATGGTTTCACGCTTGCCTGCCACACTCACTTGACAGTGGTCTTGGCTGCTGATGTAGTCACCATGTTGGTCCAACAAGTGGAAGACCCATCTATCTTCCTCCGATGGGGTGCTTGGGTGGGCTTGGAGATAAGGCTTGCCCCTCAAGAGTCCATTGTACAGCGTCTATCTATGAAGCACGCTTTGTTGACTCTAAATTTCTGGGGGCAAGTTTTGGCTTAACAACTGCACTTGTTATCCCGTCGGAGCTTTTTTGGGGTGAGGCCGCTCCGGAGTGGATGGGGATCTGCTTGGTAAGCAATCATTGTTTAACCTTTTTAAAACTAAAAGCGAGGGGAAGGCCCATGTTCCATCATTTTGTGATTTTTTTTCCTTTTTTCTCTCCTTCATTTCTTATATAGAGCTCCAAATATTATTTAAGCTCATGAACCAAAATCCTCTGCAATACAATAGTTTTACAAAAAATGGAGAGGGGTACAACAAGAAGGAGGTGATCATCCACACATATCATTGGCCTCTTTAATTTATGTAGACACGGGAGAAGTTATAGAATGATCAACATTAGAAATGGTCCACGTATCTACAACAATTCCATTTGAAAATTATATATAAGAAGGATAGCACCAATCATGTCATAGATTGCCTTAGTCAAGCTTGATTGTGGCACTAAGCACAATTCTCAACTCTTGTGGGCACGAGACTTATGGATGGTTGCAACTATATGAAAATGACTCAGAATTCACTACTGCCTACAAGGTATTGATGGTTGGAAAACCATTTCTAGGCTTCCACCTTCAAGATGGATTGTTGTGTTATCAGGGATGTCTTTATGTTCCTTCACACGAGCTTGCCAAGCTGATTTGGAGGCACATTACAACCGGGTCACAAGAAACTTTGGTGTGGTGAATACAATGGTAGTATTGTAGAATTATTTTTATTAGCCAAAAGTCTGACAAGATGTTGGAAAATAAATCATAATTGCATTGCGTATGCCATCGCCAAGCCAACCATTAAGAAACAAGGCTTGTACACCCCTCTTCCTACTCCTAGCCAGCCTTGGGAATCCATCTCCATGGACTATATGTCTATCATTCCTTCTAATGAGCATGGTAATGACTGTCTGTTTATGGTCATCGATAGATTTTCTAAGATGGCCATATTGGTTGTATGCAAGAAGAGTTTCATAGCAGAAATCACTGTCAAACTCTTCTTTGAACAAGTGAGGGTACATTTTGGGATCCTAAAGACCATTATATTAGATTAGAATATAATTTTCCTAAGCGAATTTTGGCCAAGCCTCTAGTCATTGTTGGACACCAAGCTCACCAAGTCGACGCCTTCCACCCCCAAACTATTGGCCAAACAGAGGTTGTTAATAGGATGATACTGCTCATAGTACGCATGTACAACTCTAAGCATCCACGAACATGGGATAAGAGTCTCCTCTATGTTCAACATAGCTACAACATAGCTCTCCATAGCTAAATTTCCCAAATCCCCTTTCATGTGAGCCTAGGATTTCAACCATTGTGTCCCATTGATGTTGCAATGTCACTTGCAACTACATAAACATAATCTGCACATGTTCAATATGAAGCTAATAAAGTCATCAAGATTATTGAACACATTCAACACATCCTTCAGTAGGTTATTGATATCCTAGACAAAACTAAAAATAAGTACAAACAACGTCATGATCAACATCGAGTGCCACATAAGTGCCAAGTGCACCAAAAGATTTAGTTGCATTTGCAGAAGCAACACCTTGTCGAAGCTCATTGGAAATTTCAACCTCTCTGATAGGGGTCTTACACCATTACCAAGGTTATGAGTGACAATAATTTCTAGCTAAGTATCCCCCCAATCCTTGTCCTGCACCTTTGGCCATAATTTCCACCATTGTTGGACACCTAAGACATTGTTGAGTAGCTAACACTAATAGAGCTCAACCTAGATTGCATTGAACGTGCCACAACTGATTGAATCATGGAAACATAGATTAGGAACACTTTACAACATAGGATCCATCTATATCAGGTTGTCAAATCTAGCCAACTGCGACACCAAGGCAAGTGGCTCACTAGGGACCAAGTTTAGCATAAGTTTCCCCATATCATGGAGGCACTCAACACAATGGGGACCATTACATCCTAAGGGGGGAGGATTTATCCAGGTGGATATTGGTGGCCACCCGCCTATTCCACTTGGACCCCTAACATTATTTCCTAGGAGTTTCCTATTTTTATCATAGTTTCCTATTTTGATAGTATTCTATTTTTGGCAATTTTCAGGTCCTGGATTTCTGAAGTTATTTTGAGGCCCTAAACAGTGTTTTTAGGGGAAATGGGAAAATGTAATTTAAATACTAATGCTTCTAGTCAAAAATTTGTATCCTTAGTTAGACCTTTCCAATAGGCTATCATGTGCGCCAACTAGAGATCGTATGCCAAAATTATGACTGTGGGAAGTTAACATTCCAGCTAACCCTATTAGGGCCCGTAAGCCCTTGGCACTTCATCTCCTAGGGTTAGGTTTTTGGAAGTTTGGGGTTTCTCATTGTTTCTTCATAATAAAAATGTATCAAAGTCTCATTATAACATTATTCATAAGGTATGTAATTGTCACATCTTTTCTCAGAGATAAGCTACCATCACTCGAGCTAGTTTGTTTTCATTTTGCATGTAAATAGCTTTCATGATTTCTATTTATTACTTAAAGTTTTGTTTAATTATATCTATATTTTTTCTATTTAAATTTGTATTTCATTTCATTCCTTCATAAATCCATATCACCTATATCTTCTTGGACCATTAGTACACCCATAACCATTGCATCGTTTATAAAATTTTGGATGTGAGTGAGAGAGGTCCTCTCGAAACAACC
This sequence comes from Pinus tabuliformis, assembly GCA_031772625.1. Lineage (NCBI taxonomy): Eukaryota > Viridiplantae > Streptophyta > Pinopsida > Pinales > Pinaceae > Pinus > Pinus tabuliformis. The sequence goes on along the minus strand of CM062820.1, from coordinate 1,745,345,571 downwards.
TCAAGCATTTAATATTTTTTTCCAAAACAATTTTCTTCAAGGCTCGTCCAAGGCCTTCTATTGTTAAAATTAAGAAAAATAGGGATAGGGGTATCCCTTCCTAATACCTTATGAGGCATGATAAGAATCGGTGGGGGATCCATTGGGTAAGATGGAGAAAAAGGTTAATGTAAAAGGTCTTCATCTACTAAAACCATTCACGATCAAAGAAAAAAGTAAGAAGGATTTGGAAGAGATAATGTTAGTTGAGATTAATGAAATCTTTTAAGAGATCTATCTTGAGAAACATGCCTGGCTTTTTAGAGGACTTTAGAAAGTGGATGATTTCATCTGAAATCATGATTTTGTCCAAGATTTTTCATCCTTCCACGTAGTCAGTTTGCTCTAATGAGATAAGCCTTGAAACAATGGGATTGAGATGATTGGAAATGACTTTTGTGATCATCTTGTATACTACATTACATAAATATAAGGGAACAAATCTGCTTGGGACCTTAACCTTATCTTTTTAGGAATCAAGATAAGAAAAATTACAGCTAAGCCTTTCATAATGGTTTTCGATTGCCTAGATTCCTCCACAACTTCCAAAAGATCTCTGCTAATGGCGTGCCAACAAACCTGGAAACAATCAGATGTGAAGTCGTCATGGCTTGGAGCTTTGTTGTGAGACATATACTTCACTATGGATTCCACTTCCCTGATGGAAATTTCTCACAAGAGCACCTCATTTTGTTCCTTGGTAACCAGAGAGGGAATATTCTTTGTAATTTTACGGAAATATTTCATTCTGTGTGAACTTGGATCAATTAAAATGCATTTAAAATTGTTGATTAGTTCATGGAACATGTCTTGATGACTTAGGCTTTGTAGCAATCCTGCTTTCACAGAGAGGATATGTGGTTGTGATGGTGATGTTGAAGTATCGAGTTATGGAAGAGGGTAGTGTTCCTTTCTCCTCTTTCAACCATCTTATTATGGATTTCTGCTGCTATATAATTTATTCTTGATTTCATCTCTCTTCAAGCTAATATAGCATGCTAGCGTCCTCCTTTGCAAGGTCATGGGATCTTCCACATAAAATGGATTCTTGTTGGATATTCTCCATTTGTGCTTCGAGGTCTTGTTTGGCTTGTATAATGTTGTGAAATTTTTCTCTATTACAGGTTTTGAGCTAATTTTTTATGTGATACAAATTTTTCTAATGAAAATACATCAATTTTTCTATGAAGGGAAAGGCTGCCCACCATTATTTGATGATTGATTGAAACTCTAGATGTTGAAACCAGAAGAATTCCAAACAAAACGACCTATTTTTTGGTCAGTCTTTGATTTGGATATTGAGCTTGATCGACCAATGATCTGAACTGTGGTTTGGGAGGATGGAGGCCTCCATGAATATATCCATGCACATGATTCTTTCAGATGTTATAAATTGTCCACCTCAAGGAGATTTGATGAGCTTATGCATGACGATTATTCCAATCATATGTGTCATTGATGGTGGTAAGATCTAGTAGATTGGATATATTCATGATGTTCTAGAAGAGAGATGCTTATGCCTCAAGCTTAAAAATTCCCCCTTTCTTTTCTGCTAATGACTTTATGAAATTGAATTCCCTACCCAGTATCCATGGGGTTGGATAAATAAGAAGGCTAGTTTGTCAAATGGCAGAGATGAAGATCTCCTTTTCTCTAAGAAATGAAGGTCCATAAACATTAGGCAAAAGGCAAGTGACAACTGATCCAACAAGTTGGAATTGAACTACAAGACTTCTAAATGTGACAAACATACTGAGAATGGAGACCTCTTCTAAATTCCATATAATGGATATATTTCTCGATTGACCCTAGGCATCTATAACAATTGATTGGCACCTTCTGCCCCATTTTTTTGTTACTTTGATGGTGACGTCTTCAAAAATTTTGGTTTCTTTCATAATTATGAAGGTGGGATGTTTAAAAATTCATTTGTCTTTGTGAAGTATATGCTTTCCTTTATAATTGAGGACTTTGATATTCCAAGAGATGATATTCATGGGGGGGGGGGGGGGATTGGAAGAGGGAAAGGCCTATGAGATTAGCTTGATTTGAACTGAGTTGACTAAAATGTATCCTAATTCCTCCAAGATATGTTTATTAGATTCCTTACCTTTTTCTTCCCATGCTTATGAATTTTGCTAGTTCTTTCATAGGTTGATCATGAATGCCCAATGAGTTGGTTCTAGGTTGGCATGTTGAGGCTTGTTGAGCTTGTTGCTGTGATTTAAGAATGGTTTTGCTAACAATTTTTACTTGATGATTCAGGATGGAATTTGGAGCTTTTTCCTTCCATGATTTTCCAAGACTTGGAAGATCTAGAGAGTCCAAATCCATATTGTTAGTTCACTTAAGGGTATGTGCAAGTGTGGGGTCTATGGAATTTTATTACTAACACACATGATCAATAGGAGTTGCATGCGAATTTGAGTTGTTTTTAGTGGAGGTTTTGGCTATTGCTGAGCCTAGCATTTCCAAATCGGGGGGCAGGGGTATTAATTCAAGGAGAGAGTTGAGGAATCAAGTGAAGCAAGAGGGTTGAATATATTGCTAAGAGTATGGGATTTACCAGGGTGTGGTGGTGGCTAGGGTTGCTTAGGTCAACAATGTCAACCTGATGGCTTGATGAAACCCTCATGATCTGTTACTTAGGTATGATCATGGGGTGGGGCAAGGGCTATGAGTGGGAAATTATGATAGAGATGGCCATATTCATGGTGTTTTTGGTGTTGGAATGGTCTGTGTTTGTATTCTCATAGACATTAATATAAACACAAATGCGATAATAAATGTACTTAGTCTATTTTGTGGCTTCTAAAGATTTGAAAAAATTCCCCAGAGCATTGTTGATTCTATTAATATCTCCTCATCCTAGAAATCCTAGGGTAGGGAGTACATTCTGATCCAAATTAAGGCCATTGTAAAATCTTCTTTGTTTGGGACAAAACTCTCCATCCAAAATCATAGGTGTGGTCCTGCGAAATTGAAGAAGTAGGGGTTGTTCCCAAAGATTCAAGTCATGTCTTTTGTATTGGAAAAGATGATGGTGAAGAAACCTTTTGCCCCTAATTTGAACTTGATCTAACATTTTGGTTTCCATTTTTGCTTAATCTGATAGGAATTGATTTTTTTGAATGTTATATTCCAAGGAATTTTCCAATTATAGCATGTTTTCACATGTAGATGATGTATTTGCCAATGCAATTTTGAATGGACTTCAAATTTTGGGTTAATGGCTGCCTTAACGAGACAACTACCAGGGGTTCTATGACTGGCTGATTGGAAGGAGCAGTGCCTTTGTTCTTACCTAGATCCATGTCCTTAACTGAGCTTGACTTATCATCAAGTGCATGTTGATGGCGGTTATGGTCCCCAATCACCACGTTGTTATAGGAGGGAGCTTTGCTCCCTCCTAAAATGTAGAAATAACTTGAAATTTGCAACTGCTAATGAAATCATACTAAAATCAATAGACACAAATTTCTTCTACTAAATTATGCATAAGGAAAACTAACAATAGAAACACATCCAATCATTCAATCACAATGAACACAGTTTTTACTGGGGAACCCAACTTGGAAAAACCCTCCTTTGTTTGTATTATATCATATGAGAACAATGATATATTACAATGACAACTTCAATGCTTAAAGTTCCCTCTGCACTATAATATTGATCTCTTCCTCCTTAAGAACTACTCAATACTTAGCCAAATCAACTTGCAAGGAAGCTCCTATTTCCTTGCGTAATTCCCAAGAGAAATAACTCACCTACTCAATACAAACTATGTACACTAACTAGTATACAATAATGATTACAATTATTCCTTTTCTTCCACTTCCCTAGGAAATTCAAATTGCATGCATGTCTAGGGCTATTTTTAGTAAATTGACTAGTTAACTAAGAGTTAGTTGAGTTTACAACAGTTAAACTACCACTGACTCTATTATAGACTAGAGCTTAGATAACCGACTTTCACTAAAGATAACACCTCTAGATAGCTAAATCGTAGCCACCAACTTGCACACAACCCTACTTCTAGCCCACAAACTTGAATTGACAGACTTAACTGAGTGATTTAGCCATGTCTCTCCTACTAACTGCCTAAAAACTCATCCTACTAAAGTGGAAAGTCAAATTTCTCCATTTGACTAAGGCACAAGTCAAATGAAGTCGTTTTCTTGCTACAATTTAGCATACAACTCCTACCATGGTAGTGGTAAGGCGCATGGAAGAAAGATGTTGCAACGTCGATATTTTATCAAGGTTTGTCAGTGCATAGTGAAGCCATGTATTCAATTTAGTCTAAGCTTGATGCATATAGTTACGTATATACACTTCACATTTTTCTTTGACATGCTTTATAATTTTTTTTAATTTAATTTGATATGCATAACATTGAATCTATATCTTTATATATATATATATATATTAAATTCATTAAATTTTCATATGTTTATTAATTATATGTTATGAAATAGATTACGAATATGAATCATTATTATTTAAATTTATTTTAATGTGATAGGCATTTTATGATTTTTTTAATTAAAAGTATAGTTTGTAATTTTATTAATAAAAACAAAATTACTGTGTAGAAAATTTAATAACTCAATTTATTATTTTTTTAATTGAGTCAACATTATGTTTTATTATTGTGAATTGGGGTTATCTTGGGTAGTTAGGCAGAATGGTTGTTATCTTCCCCACTCATATTCATATCTCCGCCAGTAACATAATGAGCTATATCCCTTGATGAATATTGGTGTAATAGCTTCGAGCCTTATAAACTCTTAAATGAGTAGACTTGTGGGTTGACCTGGTATTAGCAACCTCACTATAACTTTCGGGCTTAGACGAAAGCAAATTTCTTTCCTTAGAAAAATAAACCACAGCAACATTAAATTTTATTATTATTTTGATTTAAAACATCTTTTACTAAAACATCTCCTCCGGAAAACACCTTTCAATTCGATAATTAAATTTTACTTATCAAAATACTTAAATATAAATAATTTTACGGAAAAAACAAACTTGAACCATGACTAAAAACTAAAAATTCATGCATAACATTGGAATTTGGAAAGCATGTGTTCTTATAAGATTTGTACAAAGTAGTTGACCAAATTGGAAAAAAAAAAAGGGGGAAGGTGCATATTTTAAAGCCACAAATATTAAAGTTTATAACTTTTGACCTAGGTGTGCCCACGTTTGTCTCATGCCAACAAACCGCACTAGAATTAAAAGTTTGAAACTTCTTACCACCTGCCTCCAAATTTGTCTCATGCCAACAAACCACGTTTGAAACTTTCCTACCTAACTGTGCCCACGTTTGAAATTTGTTTCATGCCAGCAAACCACATTAGAGAAAGGAATGTTTATAATTTCAGGCCACAAGATTGTAAGTTTGGAAGGTCTTATGATAATTTGGTGGGTGTTGACTAATGTTATAACAAATTTACATAAATATTTTAATAAAAAATAAATACAAATTTAAATATACATTTTATATTAATTAAAGTAAATATTATATATTTTTAAATATTAAATAGAATGAAACCATGTATAATATTTATTATTAAATTATTAAATTATTTTTATTTGATTAATTACAATAGGACAAAATGTAATGTTTATAACAAATGACTAAATATTTTTTATAAAAATAATTAGAATGAAATAAATGTAAAATTAATTATCAAATCAAATAAATTATTTTTTTGAAATTTAAAAAATTGAAAAAATATTTATTATATATAGAGAGTTTAATTTATAGATGAAATGATATTTTTTAGAGTATTTTTTCTAGTTAATTTTAACCAAAATTTGATAGAGATTTTTGGAAACTCAAATTTAAGCTGTTTAATCTATATAATGCGAGTGTTTTAGGGAATTTTCAGGGTGTTGAATCCATTTATGCATTCAAAAATATATTTTAAACAACATAAAATAAAATCTTGCATGAATTTATATTGTCAGATTCTGGTGAAAAAAATATTGTCAGATTCTGGATAAAAATAATTTAATAAAATAATATATATATATATATTATTTTATTAAATTATTTTTATCCAACAATTATATATCAAAATCCCTACATGACAAATGGTGGGAGGCAGGTTGTCACTGTCCCACATGGTTGAAGAACCTAGGACATGGCAACATGTCCCTAGGAAATTTTTTGCATATTGATATCTACATGACCATATCATTTATTGGGACATCAAATGGTTGAATGAAATATTGAAAAGTGGAGGTGGTGGATGCAATGCATGTTTCTCAAGTCTGCAACTTGTGTGGAGGAGGGTGTTAGCAAGACCTCTCTCATGGCATACTCCATGCACAACATTCTAGCTTGGGGATTGGCACTTACCTCCAATAGAGTTTGGTATGGGTATGGAAGGAGAAGGGCGGTATATTTGTGTTTTGGTGGCGACGCAACTGCATTGGTTCGAGGCCTGAACACATTGAGTCCGAGGCAAACCAACTAGTTCTCTAGTACAGTGGGACAACATTTTCCTTTTATAGTCCGAAAAATCACTAGCCTATGGGTAATATCCTTTCATTTCTTGGTCTTGGTTTTGGTATATTATACTTTTGTATTATCAACACTTGTAACGTGCAAGGAAAGAAAGTTGTGATATTGTTGTTTTGAGGTGTGAGGAGGCTCTGGTTTCTAAACACTCACTTTTGTTTTGATGGTGAAGCCTTAGGGCCCCGAGGGTGTCTCTTCTTTTATAACTATAGTACTCAATTTTTTCCTATATGTTTTAACTTGGTTTTTTCAACCACTACCTAAACAATAAATCTATTATACTCTTTGGAGACTTAGTGTAAGCCTCCTTTATGGTGTCTTTAGACTATTTGGAGGGAATGGTGCTTGTATATTTTGTCCATTTCTCTATTTTGTTGGTATATTTGAATCCTTGTTTGAATGATCCCCCACCTGGAATCAATTGTCTATGTATTTTTAGTGGTAGAGGGAGGAATTCTATGTTGGGCCTTATCTAGGTGTGAGGTGTGAGGGGATATAGGAGTCTTTCCATCTGTTCTAGTTTTCATGGTGGAGTCTCAAAACCAAAAGCTCACCTATTTAATTGTGTCCATGATACCCTTTTGTACCCTGTTTTCTCACATTTCTGGCTTGTTGGTTTAGCAGTGTGATTTCAGTTTTCTTGGGGGGTTTATGGTAAGATTGTTTTATGGTGGCATTTAATAATCTGAAGGAAGCGGTGTTAGGAGACCATTGCACTGTCCTTGCACATTAATGGTCTACATGACCATATCATTTATTGGGACATCGAATGGTTAAATGAAATATTGAAGAGTGGAGGTGGTGGATGCAATGCATGTTTCTCATGTCTGTAACTTGTGTGGAGGAGGTTTTTAACAAGGCCTCTCTCATGGAATACTCCATGCACAACATTCTTTCTTAGGGATTGGCACTTACCTTCCAATAGAGTTTGGTGTGGGCAGGGAAGGAGAAGGGCCGTATTTTTGTGTTTTGGTGGCTATGCAACTGCGTTGGTTCGAGGCCTGAACACATTGAGACTGAGTCAAACCAACTAGTACTCTAGTACAGTGGGACGACTTTTTCCTTTTATAGTCTGAAAAATCACTAGCCTATGGGTAATATCCTTTCATTTCTTGGTCTTGGTTTTGGTATATTATACTTTTGTATTTTCAGCACCTATAACATGCAAGGAAATAAAGTTGTGGTATTGTTGTTTTGAGGTGTAAACACTCACTTTGGTTTTGATGGTGAAGTCTTAGGGCCCCGAGGGTGTCTCTTCTTTTATGCCTATACACCTCAATTTTTTCCTATATGTTTTAACTTGGTTTTTTCAACCACTACCTAAACAGTAAATCTGTTATACTCTTTGGAGACTTAGTGTAAGCATCCTTTATGGTGTCTTTGGACGAATTGGAGGGAATGATGTTTGGATTTTTTTGTCCATTTCCCCATTGTGTTGGTATATCTGAATCCTTGTTTGAATGATCCCTCACCTAGAATCAACTGGCTATGTATTTTTAGTGGTAGAGGGAGGAATGCTATGTTGGGCCTTATCTGGGTGTGAGGTGTGAGGGGATATAGGAGTCCTACCATCTATTCTAGTTTTCACGGTGGAATCTCAAAACCCAAGCTCACTTATTTAATTGTGTCCAAAACACCCTTTTGTACGCTATTTATTCACATTTCTGGCTTGTTGGTTTAGCAGTTTGATTTCAGTTTCTTGGAGGATTTATGGTAAGATTGTTTTGTGGTGGCATTTAATAATCTGAAAGAAGCGGTGTTAGGAGACCAATGCACCATCATCCACTACATGGCCTTGGTGGGAAGCCTTTTTCAGTCATCCCTTGTCTAGAATAGATCATTAGTATGAGGTATACTTGGTGTGGAAGATCCCCTGTGGTTTAGAGTTCACCTGTTGTCCTCAATCTCTATTCTAGGTTGTTAAACAACTATCTCTTACCTCAATGCCATGTCAGCAAGTGCAGGTACAGAGGGGAGAATCATACTATCAAGAATGAGCCCAAAGGGGGCATACTCGCATGCACCATTATTTGGGGGACGTCGTTGGAAATATCGAGGCCTGATGTCAAGCCTTATCCAAGAATAAATTGCTCAAGTCAAGGGAGAAGCATCCACGAGTAGAACCCCTCTTAGATACAAAGGTCTTGGTAGAATTGGCAGATTGGATCCCAGACACATAGAAAACCAGGGGTCGTTTCAACTGGTACATGTAAACTATCGACCTATACTGGAAAATGAAATTTTTATTGGGGTGCATGTTGATGAAGCGGCAGGAGCATCGATAGGATGTCCTTCATTCTTTGGAGTGCCTACACTGCCATTTGAGAGACTTGGAAAACATATTAGACATAATTGAGAAGCACCTGGGCATCCCCTTATGGTAGAAACAATTCATGAAGGCCCAAAGGAGCCTATATAGATCACAGAGTTAGATTTAGATCCCTCATCATAAATATCTCACGTTCATGATTTGTATGTCCTATGATATAAATATTTCTAAGCAGTGTATCTCAGGACATGCTTCCAGTTATATTTTGAATTTTGTGATCTCTTGTTGTTTTAAGTTATCACTATCCTCTCTGCAGAGAGCTTTATTTGGTTATGGTTAGGTATCCCTAGTGAGAGATTGAAAAGACAATTCTTACTCTTAATGTAAACTCTAGCTTTTGTAGGCAATAAAATTCACCTTACAAAAACAAAATTATATATAAAAATATATTAAATCACGTGTTCAAATTTATAGGGCTAGAATATGAATATCTTTACAAAATTTAAATGTCTAATTCTTAAATTTTAATAATCAAATAGTTGTGCACAAGATGATTGAGTATTTTATCTCATAAATCTCATATTGTAAATAATTATCAATCTACAATGATTTCCAAAAGAAAAATAGAATAAAAATGAAAAAATGGTATTAAAAAAAAAAAAAAAAAAAAAACATTGAACAAGGAATAAAAGATAGAAACCCATCAAAGAAAGAAAAAACAAAAAGAAAATAATACTGAAAGTGTTGCAAATTCAAATGCCACTACTGATATATAGTTTTCTTCATGAGTAAATAAAGGTTGTGTGCAGCATGTTTAAAATGCCACAATGACTAGTTATTTGTTTGATCATACAGTATAATCATGGTTAAACATGTTTGAATTTTTGTAAATTAGATTAGAGAATAAAGATTTGCCAAACTATTTAATCTTGGTAGATTAGTAGTTAGGCAGAAAATGGCATTGGTTCAACTCTTTAATCTGAATCAATAGGAGAAATAAGTGATAAGATTTAAGTGGTTTTTGATTTTTCATAAAAAATAAATAAATAAATAAATAAAATAAAATAAAAAAAAAATAAAAATTTATGGGTTTTCTAGTCCAAATGCACCCCTTTAGAAAATTAAAAAATGTTAGTTTAGAAAAGAAATAAAGTTAAAAGGGTAGGTAGAAATAGTTTGGTTTCCAGAATACTTATGCTTCCCTTTATCCTAAGTCTCATTAACATTGTAAAGGAAAAAGGCACAAAGGGATAATGTATATTCATGAAATTTCTTATATCCAAAGTATTATCCTAAGTTTCAAACAAATAGAAAAAGGTGCATGAGGACAAAGTCTTTTTGTCGCATATGGTTTAAAAGGGCTACAATTAAAAGTGGTGGGATTCTCCACCTTCCAGATCGATGGTGCTCAAATGTTTTCGACCCCCCCTCTCCATCCTAGATTTACCGTGGAGGGGGGGAGGGTGGCGGGGGGGTCCGAAAAGGCAATATCCTCCATCGGGCCCCATCACCACGTGGCCTCCTCTCCGCGTTTTTCACCCCCCCATCCTATACCACCTACCGCTCCCTACCCCCTCCGAAAAACACTTCCTTCTCATCCCTTTACTGTTGTCCCTACCCGACACCTTTGCCATTCCTATCCCACCACTTCTCCTAGTCGTTGCCCCAATTAAAACCTTTCCTGGAAAATTACCATTAACCATTTAATTCTTCCCTCCCAGGTAACCATTTCAATTCAACGGTCCCACGCCAATCCTCCAATGGAACCTGCCACTCCCTCCTTTAAAAACCCTATCTTTCACCTGCTCATCCTCTGCAATTCACAGGTTTTCTCTACAAAGCGACCCAGTTCTAAAATATTTCCTGAGCTAGATCAACTATCAGCATTCTTGTCCCCTCTCATGGTGGCTCACAACCTACCATTCCTTTCCTGGTAAACATTTATTCCCAAATTCATATTTTTCATTTATTGATCAACTATGCCTCCAAAGAGCAAGAACCAAGAGAACCCTGTGAATCCATTAATCCCTCCATCTATAGACTTAGACCATATTCCATTAGTTGATATGGATTACAATATCAGTGATACACAATGCGACTATGAATTTTTGGAACTTTATTGATGGCTAGAGGATAAACATGTTGATAAAACAGATGAAATAGGACTCTGGGATTCCAGTCTCCCTCATTGTATTTTCCCTCTGACCTTCCATGCCCCTGAATTCACCAGAAAAATGCCAAGCTTGCTATGTTCCTAGCCAAAGAGTCATTATAACCCCATTTGGTGAGATCCTTTTTTCAATCACTGCCTAATCTATAAACCAGATGATGTTAGCTCCCCCTGTGTAAAACAATGCACCATTTTCCTCAGAAACCCTTACAGAACTCTATCAGAAGCTTGATTTTGCTAGAAGAGCCAAGATTTTTTATATCTTCTTACCAGAAAACACCTAATTACCAAAGAAGAATCCTCCATACCCTTCCTCAATCTTCCCTTATCAAGCTAAATAGATCATAACCATAATTTCATACATTTTGGGTTATTATTCTGATCAATGGGTAGATGAACCCATTCTAGGCTTCCTTTCCATCTTTTCCACAAATAGAAAACCATCTATTTTGTTCAATTTTAGTCAATTCTTGGTTGATAACATCCATGAGTAGTTTCTTAAGTTTCTAACTAAAAAAGTGCTTAAGTACATTTCAATTTTAGTTTATATGGTTCTATATTATCAAGCAGACAAGTTCAAGTTTTCCTTGCAGAAGCTAGATGAAGAGGGAAACTAGTAATCCGTAATATTTTGGACATCTTTAGTGATGAAAGAATAGCAAGAATTCTCCTATAAACAGTTCATTGAAGAGTTTTTTCACCCAACTATGAGTATCCTGAACAACTCAGCACAACCCAGAATCAGTGAAGACATCAAGAGGATTCTAGATTTGACAGATCAGGTCGAGACTGGAGACTGGTATTTATACCAAAATTACACAGAAATCAGAGTTTATGGATGAAAGTTAGCACTATACAAGCTCCCAAAATACATCCCCATGAGGATTTTTTCCCTTGAATATATCAGAAAAATGTTAAATTCAGATGATATTCACTTTGTGGCAGCAAAGAAGATGTCCCAGTTTCGGATAAATACACACGTGGACCCTTTCATATGAAACACCAGGTCAGCAGGAGAAGAGGCGGATAAAATCCTTAAGGAGATGAAATTCAGCCTGATTTTCACATGGTCTTATGACCCTTGGGGTATCATTTCTACGCTGAGAGTAGAAAACAAAAATACTCCATATATCCATACCCCAAGGCCTGAGATAAAGAAATATGTGAACCAGTCAGTATGGGTAGAGAATACATTATAGGAAGTTGAAGATAAATTGTTTTCTATTTCGAATTTATAGACTCCTACTCCTCAAGAGAAAACAAGTAAAAGATTGAGAGAGGAGGGATCATCATCAACAACAGGTAGTGAGGCCAAGGATTTCAGAATCAGTTACAGGAAAAGAGCTAAGATAACTCCTAGGACATATGCAGAAAAGGCGGCAGAAGATCAAGCTACCATCATAATTGCAGAAACACCATCTACAAGCAGCAAGTTTGTTACATCTCTTATTGGACCTTCACTATCACAAGGTAAAAAAGATACAGAGCTAGCTTCGCAGGATGTCCAAGGAGAAAAGGAAAAAAGTGTTTTTGACAGGTACCAAGAGATCAAACTTGAAAATGAAATTCTTTAGAAAAACACCTACACTCATTTTTGAAGCAGACTTCCAGTTCACAGAGCAGACTATTATCAGTTTTTGATACAAAACAAGGAAAGATGCAGATGGCCTTCCTTGAGGCCCAAATTCCACATCCTAAGACACCAACAGATTACAAGAGCACAACATTTGAATTCAGCACCAAAGATATCCATCCCATTGATCAAATGGAGATGCATAAACAGACTGGTGAGATGATTCCGTCTACCTTAACTAATAGTTCCATGTCATTATCAAAGCTGTAGGTTTCATATGCAAACATTTTGTCCCAGTTAAAAATGGAGAAGACATATTCTTTGGCAAAGGACAATAGGATCAAATATTTGGAATATTTGGTAGTCAAGATAGGATATGATCCTAAAGATATAAATGTTGCAGAGGAGATCATCAAGAAGAAAAATCTTGACATTGCAGCATTGAAAAAGAAGATGAAACTACCAGCCTCTAATGATCCCTTGACTAAAAATATTGAAGAAAATGAGACATAGAAATATGACATGATGAAGTTAATAATGGATCAGAATGTTTAGATCGGACAGATGGAGGTAGAAATGGAGAAAATGATCAAAGGAAAGAACAAAGACAAAGGGTAGCCACAATCCCCATGGATTCTATACTCATCACTCAAATCCCAGCTACAGGAACTGCAACTGCAGCAACCTCTTCAACTCAAACTACAAGTGTTGAACAGGTGACAAAGACACTGGAAAATATGTCAATTCAGTCAGAAGAAATTAAGAATTTGCATGGGCAGCTCAAAGCTCTGCAAGAACAGAAATCCAGAACTGAAGCTTCTCATTTGGTTGAAGTACAGAAGTCACAAAGGTTGCTAGAGAGGTTACAGAGGGTGGAGAAGGATACAACAATTGTTCAAACCTTGGCCCAAGCCAAGGAATCCATTTGGATGGATATTTTGGACTCCATGAATGAGATTTGGCCATGCATCCAAATCATTTTTGAATAGAAGGAACCGATACAAAAGGCCACTAAAACCATTATTGAAGTAAGGGAGAAGATGGGAGACATGCCTACAGATGCTTCCAACATCATCAAATTCTTGAATTCAAGGAATAAATATGAACTTGAAGAGTTAGGAATTAATGACATGACTACCACCATCTTGGAATTCAAGAAGGTTTTAACTAAAAGAAATCTCATTACTCAATTGGAGGGAAAATGTGAAACACTGGAGTTGGGAGTAAACAAATTCTTCAACATGATTGAAGCACTAAATCATAAAGGATTGCCCCGCATATTTGTGATTAATGATAAACTGATTACTCAAGAAGATTATGTTATAAAGATGAAGGAAGTGGACAGATGCGGTATTAAATTGAGTGGTATAAAAGGCAGCATGACAGCTAGAGAATTCTTAGAGACAATGGGAAATGACTTCTATTGACACCTAATCATAGGGATCAGGTGAACAATTGTAAATAGTGTAAATAAATAATAAGAGCAAATGGAGAGTCAATGGGAGATGAAACTCAACAGTCACTCCCTCATGTATATAACTATGAACAGCCTAAACATAATCTCATTTGAGGAGTTACCTCCTGGCCTGACATGGTACCATAGCCAACTCTATTTTTGGAATTGCAGTCTACCATTATAACTCCCTTCTGCCATTTTTCATAAATTTGTCCTGCATTCAACCATATTCTTTAGTTCTCTGCCCTCTATGTGATAACTGGTGTAAATCTTGGTGTACCTCCCCTTGCAGCTCCCATACTTCGAAGCGCACTGTTTTATGAGGCCGCCAGCAATCCTAGTGCGCTATCTGGCCCATAGAAGCATTCTTGCAGCATTTCGAATGCGACTCAGTGTATATGTTTCTATCTCTAGCCTCCGCCAGCAGCTCTCTGCTGTGTAACGACCCCTCTCCATGCTATCGATGTTTCCATACGGCCCTCCTCTCCACGCTATCACTGCTCCATACGACCCCTCCTTTCATACGCAAACCAGTGTTTCCAGGATAATGGATGAGAACACAACAGATTTCTAATGCTGAATTCCAACAACTTCTCCATGTACGCTGCTCATTCTAGGCTTCCTTGTCTTTGCTGCTTCCTTGTCTTTTGACTGGTTTTTTTTGGACATCTTTGTTTCTTCCTTGTCTTTTGACTGGTTTTTTTGGACATCTTTGTTGCTTCATCTAGTGTCATATCCATCTTTTTCTCAATCAATGTAATTGTCTCAGTAGTAATCACTGGCATGCTTACCATTATATTCCGCAGATGTTGTTAAAACCTAATCAAATATCAATGCAAAACTTGATAGACGTAGCTTTTCCTACTCTTCCTCCCACATTGTCGCTGCTCCCTCCAGTAAGTTTCTCCCTCCAGTACGTTGCTCCCTCCATACTGCATTTTTTATGAAAATTGCATTCTTGACCATAATTGCACTTCTTCTTCTTTTTCAGAATATTGCTATTATAGTGCAATTTTTTTCTTTAACACCAGAAGTGAAAATATTTTAATATATTGGCAGTAGAAGTATATTTTTTTTTACAGTGCACAATTTTTTTTAAAAATGCATTCATTGATATCTATTGTGGGAGTGGTTCTCACCGACAAGGAGAACTATCTAGAATGGCCACGGAAAATCAAACACACTCTCATTTTTAATGAGCTGCAGAAAGGAGTTTGTATTAGAGACGGACACAAAGAACCAGAATAGCCTACCTCAGCCAAGGAATTCGCCATTTGGGAAAAGAAGAACAGCAAGGCTTATGCCTTGATTGTAGCATCAGTAAATGAAGAGGTGAGTCATCATATTTTGCCATTTTCAAATGCTTTCAAATCCTTACAAAAACTGAAGGAACTCTATGACTCACACTCTACACTTGAAGTTGTTCAACTCATGATTAAATTCTTCAGCCTTCAATTACAAAATGATGATCCTCTTGCTCTTGCACTAGAAGTAAAATCTATTATGCATGATATCAAAGTCACTAATGTTGAACTAGACATTCCTTTGATAGCTTTTGTCAAGGCACTTTATTCCACTTACTCAAATTATCTTGAGTCATTGCAAGCAAATGGAAACCTCAAAGAAATTACCTTTGACTCCCTTGTGAAAAAATTTGTTGAAAGAGAGAAAGCTTCTGGGAAGAAGACAATTCCTCAGTCTTCTGAAGAGACTGTGTGTCTTGCACATAGAGAAAATAATCTTGCTCAAGATTCTTCCAGAGGAAGAGGTGGTCGAAGAGGAAGAGGAAGAAGAAAGTTCAGAGGTAGGGGGGGCAGACACGCTCAAGGAGAAAAGTCAGATTTTCATTGCATATGTTGAAAAAGAGATGGATCACATGATGCATCCACATGCAAGTTTCCTTGGGATAGAATTGACTAGGAAAGAAACCAACCCAAAGGTAAAACTAATGACAAAGAGATAGGTAAAGCACCTAAATCCGCTCACTATGTTGTGGCACACTGTAATATAGGAGTAAAGGAAGATTTATTTAATGCTTCTTGGAAAAATGATTGGTTGCTTGATTGAAGAGAAACTTGCCACATAACCTTTAGAAGAGATTTTTTTGAAGAATTTACTGACAATGTTAATGGAGCAGTATACTTTGCAGACAAATCAAAACTCAAGCCATTAGGGCTTGGCACAATCAGGCTTAAATTACCTAGCCTTCCAAACTTTCTTCTGCATGATGTTTTATATATCCCACAACTGAGGAGAAACTTGTTGTCCTTGGTCCACATCCACCAGCAAGGACACTCCATTCATATTTTTGATGGCAAGGTTGAGGTGAGAAAAGCATCAGATCACTCACTTGTCATGACTGGGATAAAAGAAGAAAGGCTTCTCAAGCTGCAAGGTAGCTCTGCTCATGCACAAAATTTCTCATACAATTCTCATTATGAAGAAGGTACATTTCCATCAAGTTTATTATGGCATGCTAGATTTGGACACTTGAACTATGACAGGCTCCGCTTGTTGAAGAAAAATGGTGTTACTGGTTTGCCTACAATTCCTAGGAAACTTAAGCCATGTGATGCTTGCATTCTAGGAAAGCATAGCAAACAGTCTTTTCATGATTCACATTCCAGAGCACATAGAAAACTTCAACTCATTCATTCAGATTTATGTGGTCCAATGCTTGTTCCTTCCGCAAATGGATATAAATATATGATGCCATTTATTGATGAATACACCAAAATGTGTTGGGTTTTTTTGTTGAAGAACAAATTTGATGCTTTTCAAACATTCAAAAACTTTAATACATGGATTGGAATTGATGCACAATCTCATATTAACTCTATCCACACTGATAATGTGTTGGGTTTTGTTATATTCTTTCCACGACTAGCCCATGTAGTCAACCAGGGGGTTAGAGGGGGGGCGGAGCGCCCCCTTTGTTGCACTGATTGCGCAGCATGGGGGTCACAGGGGGTTTGAGGGAGGTGGGTAGCCCCCCTCTATAGGGTCTGGGGCGGTGCCCTAGGGAAATTGTTTTTGGACCCTATATTAGGTTGGGCGAACCTACCTATAGTTTTGTGCATGGTTTTGGCACATGGTTTTGGACGTGATGGTTTTCGGTCCATGGTTTTGGACGTGATGGTTTTCAGTCCATGGTATTGGATGCTTCGGCAGTCCCTATTTTGGGATCCAAGGGAAAATCTCTGTGTATATGTGTTTTATGTGTTATGCTCTTGCAATGTTTATTTTCTATGTTTTAGAAATTGTATGTAGGTAATTTATGTACGGGGTTAAAACCAACATAATGGAAAAGAACACACTTCAAATGATTTGAAAACTATCTTCACCAACATGGGATCAAACATCAAACAATTGTGCCTTATAATCCCCAACAGAATGGAGTAGCTAAAAGAATGAATAGGACAATCTTAAATATGGTGTGCTCCATGATTTTTTTCAAGAATGTAAAATTGATGTTTTGGGCTTATGCAGTTCTATGTGTTGTATATGTAAAGAATAGATGTCCATATAATGCTATTAGAAACAAGACTCCTTATGAAATGTGGTATGGGCACATTCCTTCGGTAAAGCATCTCAGGGTCTTTGGTTCAACATGTTATGCCTTGATACCAATGGTACATAGAAAAAAACTTGGTGCAAGGAGTCATAAGTGTATCTTCCTAGGGTATTCAAACACCTCAAAAGAATATTGTCTCTATGATGAAGTCAATAAAAAGTTTGTTGTATCTAGAGATGTGATCTTTCTTGAATCATCCAAAGCTGACAATGTTGTTGAGTGGCAACTTGATCGCTTGGATAGATTTGCAAATGCAAAATCATTTCAAGAATTTGTTAATGAGATTCCATAACTTGAAGGGGGATTCCTATACTATATCAACCTATGGAATATTCTTTTGAAACACTCTCTCCCCCGCATGAAACTCCAACAACGAATGATACTTTGAGTGATTTTATTGACAGAATTGGGAGACTCAATCTTGATTCAGTCCCAAATAAATCAACTGAGTAGCATGGACCATCTTAGAAATGTCCCCCAAAGTGGCTGAAAAAGACACTTGAAAGTGTTCATCCTAATGAGGTTGGAAAGACAGGAACTAGAAATTCAACCCGACAAAATGGAGGTGATGTAGATGACTCTGATTCACCTGTTGATATGGATGTTTCTTATGATTGTGAATTGAATTTGTCTACAGATTTTGAACCAACTTCCTTCAAAGAAGCCACTTCTCATGATGAATGGAAAGAAGCAATGCAAAAGGAGTATGATGCCTTCATAAAGAATGGCACTTGGAAGTTGGTTTATCCTCCAATGGGAACCAAACGAATTGGCTGCAAGTGGGTCTACAAGAACAAGTATAAATCTGATGGCTCACTTGACAAGCACAAAGCGAGGCTTATGGAAAAAGGTTTTGCACAGAAGGAAGGGGTCGATTATGAGGAGACTTTTCCCCCACAGCAAAATGGGCTACCATCCAGACACTCTTTGCCCTAGCAGCTCATAACGGTTGGAAAGTTCATCAAATGGATGTAAAAACTGCTTTCTTGAATGGAGATCTAAAAGTGAATGTTTTTATGTCCTAGCCTAAAGGATTTGTTGTGAAAGGACATGAAAATAAAGTATGCAAACTTGTGAAATCCTTGTATGGCCTCAAACAAGCACCGTGAGCCTAGTATGAAAAAGTAACTAAGCATCTTCTAAACTCAATTTTAAACTTTATGATCATGATGATGCAACTTTGTTTGTCACGAAAGTTGGCAAAACAATTTTATATCTTGTGGTATATGTAGATCATCTTTTGATGACAGGGAAAAATGAGAGCTACATTGCATCCATAAAGAAGGAATTGAGGAAAGGTTTTGAAATCACTTATTTGGGCTATGTTCATTACTATCTTAGTATTGAAGTAACTCAACATCCAAAGTCCATATTACTTTCTCAAAAGAAGTGCATTGGAGGTCTGTTGAACAGGTTTGGCATGGCTAAATGCAATCCTCTGACTACTCCAATGGAACAAAACTTAAAACTCACATCCATTGAAGGAAAAAAATTTGAGGATGCAACAAAGTATAGATAGCTTGTAGGAAGTCTCAACTACCTAACTACTACCAGACTAGACATTTCATTTGTTATTGGAATCCTCTCCAAGTTTATGCAAAATCCTTGTGAGGGACATTGGTCTGCTGCAAAAAGAGTTCTAAATTACTTGAAGGGAACTCAAGACTTTGGACTCAAGTATACACAGGTGGGCGACTTCAACTTGATTGGATACTCTGATTCAGAATTCGATGGAGACAAAGAAACTGAGGCATCTACTTCTTGTTATGCTATGAGTCTTGGATCAGGAGTTGTCTCCTAGAGATCACACAAACAATCAGTTCCACCAGATTCCACAATAGAGGCAGAATATGTGGCAGCAGCTGAGGCAACAAAAGAAAGTGTGTGGCTCAGGAAAATTCTGCAATATTTGCAGGTAAAACAAGTACATTCGACTCCACTCATGATTGAAAATACCTCGGAAATAAAGTTGGCCAAGAACCCAAAGTTCAATGATCAAACGAAGCACATCAATACAAAATATCATCTAATTCGACATCATGTTGAGGCCAAAACAATCCATCTTCACCATTATTCCACTAATGAGCAAATTGCAGACATCTTCACTAAAGCGCTTGGAAGAGAAAATCTTGAAAGATTCAAAATGATTCTTGGACTCACCAACATCCCTTCTGATTAAGGTGGGGAATGTTGACACCTAGTCCTAGGGATTGGGTGAACAATTGTAAATAGTGTAAATAAATAATAAGAGAAAATGGAGAGTCATCGGGAGATGAAACTCAACAATCACTCCCTCATGTATATAACTATGAACAACCTAAATGAATAAACATAATCCCATTTGAGGAGTTACCTCCTAGCCTGACAACTTCTTTATCCAACATGAGGTAAAACATATTTTCACAGTAAAGTGAACATTTGCAAAGTATATTGAGGTTGATGAGATTTACTAAAGGGTAATAAATTTAACCATTCCAGATGAAAAAAGGTGGGAGCACCTATGTGATCTATTGGACTAAAAAGCAACTCGAATACAGTGAGAATATCAGCCAACACATCATCCAATGCAGACCAAATATAGGATGATTCAGCAACTAAATCGTCCAAAATAGAGCCACCTCTTCGTGCAGTTGTCCACCTTGCCTATGATTCAGCAGAAGACAGATTTTATGATATTATAATGCTAATAATACATTGTCAATTTAAATAGCAATTTTGTAATCATTTTGTAATTATTATATAAATACTTCACAGTTTAAAGTATTATAGGTTGATTGTTGAATATAATTTCCTCTGCAAATTGTGATTTTCTAGTTGCTAGAAGCATCAATAATACAAGGACATTCTTCACAGGATTCATGTGGTGTACGAATTGGTGATTTTTTTCTTCTGTTGCATGAAATTATTATGGCATGTTATATATGAGTTTTTTTAAAAAGGAGATTTCGTGTACTTTGGGTAGAATTTGTGAACAAGAGGATGCTAAATTTGAGCATGGAAATGAGCAGACTCTATGGATTTGAATTTATGTCCATTTTGAAGGTTTGGTAGATTAAAAAAAAATAAAAAAATCCTTGATTCTTGTTGAAAAGTTGGCAAATTAATTTTCTAAAACCAATATTGTTTCTACATGTGCATTTTTGGTCATTTTTTGACTTGATTGTTTGAATAATGGAGAAAATCCATGGATTTTTAGAGTTATTAAGCACTCTAATATTATCTATTAGTGGAATCACAGTTAAAGTCAGTAAAGACACTGTCAGAGATATTCAAACCTCTTTACAACATGCACAAGAAAACATTGAATTTTTGCAGCTTGAATCACAGCTACAGCAAGAGGAGTTACAGAAGTATAGCCATCGTTCTGAACTTATTTCTGTTCAAAACATTGTAACAGACTCCCATAAGGAGCAAGTTGATCGAGTGCCCAATGAAGCAGCAAAGTCACATGCAGATGCAGAAGTTCAATCTGCACTTCCCAATCCCGTCATCAGACCTTGGGAAGAGCTTGTCCATAACAAACACAGAACATGTCTTGGATATGAAAAGGAGGTGTCCTTTCATATTCCAGACTACTACAAGCCAATCCTATTTCAAAGTGTTGGATTTCTTCAGGATGGTTCATCTTCACCTACTCCTCATGACAGTTCACCTTCAGTTGTTTCAGATTCTGGTCCTTTTCCACAGCAGCCACACCAGATTGTTAAATGCCAACACTATGACCGAGTTGGCCATGTGAAATATCACTGTTTTTATCTTCATCCACGTGAGCACTGTCATAAAACCACACATTATTCAAACAGACACTTCAAAAACAAGCCCCATACAAGAACAAAGATTCATCTTGGATGGATCTCTTCTTGGCAATGGGCTTCAATAGCCAAGAAGATATTTTAGTCATATGCCAAAACTCGTTCTAGAGTATTGAACAATCTTGCAGTTGAGTTTTCTCCATCAACTCACCTTTATATCTGACAGGGGGGGAAGTGATGGTCATATACAAGCTTCAAAGTGACATCAAGAGAGCTTGAGCCACAACTTGCCATGTCAGATTTAGAGTTGTATCCAGAGACAAAGATGCCCCTAAGCATGCCTTCAGTTGGTGATGCCTCTTCAAATAATTGGGGACACTTCCTCTAGCAAAAAACTTCATCTTCTTACCAGCTTTGGAAGAGTTCCAGAAATTGCATTAAGCATTCTAGAGTTGATGATCATCTTAAACCATCACAGGTTAAGACCTCCCTTTTTAGGTTGAGGTTCTCCCTTTTATTCGGGTTGAGACCTCCCTTTCATGGTTGAAGGTTCCCTCTTCAAAACATCAGGAGAACTTCCTCTAGCAGAAGACCTCAGCTTCATGCCAGACTTGGAAGAGTTCTGGGAACTGCACTAAGCGTTCCAGTGTTGGTGGTCATCCTTAAACCACCTCCCTTATACCAACATTTCAGAGATCACATTCAGCCTAGTTCCGCCATGCATTTTTTCACCTTTTGTATTACAGCTCTCTTCTTGGACTCATACATACCCCTTCGGATTAAGGGGGTGGATGTTGGACACCTAATCCTATAAGGGTTGGTGTGGAAGCTAAACAACCAAAGGGAATCCAAGAGACCACTTGGAATATGAATCCAAGGGTCACACCATGTATTGTAAATGTACATCATGTCAATAATAGATGCACTCTCATGCTTATCATTCATACTCTTGTCTGCCATGTATGTGTTTAACAATGTGTTTAATCATTGTCTCTTTTCTATGTCATTTCTAAAAAGCTTAGTTGCATAACAAAAATTGTGATGAATAGGATATGTTATATAGAACACCCTATTATGGCTGTTAGTGATTTATATGTTTTCTTCTGAAGTCAAATTAAGGAATTCTTCATTGCTCCTTAGTTTCTACTAAATCTTACATTTCTTCTGTTTCATAATACATTTAAAATTCTGAAAGATCCAACTAGTGCAACCTAGCTTGCCCTGTAAAACTCCTTCAAAATTTTATGCAGATCCAGTTAATCTTTAGACTCCATAGCCCAATGGAATTATAACAATTTAATCAACCAAGAAATCCAATCAAAAACAATCAGTACAGTAATAACTAGCCTAAAATTCACATCAAAAAATAGCTAAATTTCACAGAGAGACCCCTCTCTAAAGCCTGAAAGGCTAGATCCCAACTTCCAAAGTGGTTTTGATGTTGTCATATGTGTTTACTCCCTCAACCTTAAAAATACAGAAAGACAACAACTCCCACCCTTGCAAGAAGAAACTATCAAATGGGGAGTTGTGGGGGACGCTGCACAACAAGACATCGATCTCTTGTGCCTTCATGGTATGTTTTCCTCAAACACTATCTTCAAAACCTTAGATCTCACCCTCTGAAGAAAAAAGAAAAAAAATAATTTGTAAAGCAAATCGAACTTGAAGACTCCCATCCTTGTCGAAAGAAACTGTCAACTAGGGAGTTGTGGGGGATGATGCATAACAAAGCTCAAATCCCTTTGTGTCGTCATAGATTGTCATTGCAAACGTCATCTTTGAAACCCTAGTTCATGTTAGAAATACTGAGAGGGGAGTGAATCAATATTTCTTATCAATTAGTAACTTATTAATCTTTTCAGAGAATTAATTAATATTCAACGTCAGTTCAAAGCATAAATAAACAATAGACAATACACACCAGAATTTTTGGGTGGAAATCGTTCCGAGACAAAAACTATTGAATGTTTATCTAATAATTTATGAGTACATTATTAATTCTTCAAATCCAAGTGAAAATGGAAGCCCCAACTCCCTAGTACTCTATAAAAGTGTTCAATTTTCCAGCTCCAACTAGGAGGATGCTCCAATGCCCTGTTTTTTTGGCTAATACTGAAAGGATGCTCCAACACCCTTGCAAGCTATGACTTGCTCTAACACAAACCTACCACCCTGAAGTGTTTTTAGGCTCCAACCTGAAGTTGACTTCAATCACTTACCTACCACCACCCAACCAACTGGAAAATGATAATGAACTTGACACACTAATGTGGGCTCTTGTACCAAGGACAATGACCCACTTACAAATATTTATAACAAAACCCTGACATGAACTAAAAACCAAGTGACTTCTTCAATGGATATGTCATGTAGAAATGATACAGTGAATTGTGTAATGATGAAGTCCTAACTGTTTATGATAATATACTCATTGTTGTAAGATGCAAAAACCTTTCACTTATTCTTCTAAGGATAATGCCACTGTATATTGTGCCTTAGTCCTTTCACATAAATGATTGTCAAGTGTGTGTGTGTGTGTGTGTGTGTGTGTGTGTGTGTGTGTGTGTGTGTATATATATATATATATATATATATATATATATATAGATATATATATATATAGTATATATATATATATATATATATATATATATATATATATATATATATATATATCCCTTGATATATATAGAGAGAGAGAGAGATGGATATATATATATATATATATATATATATATATAAATATACACACACACACACACTTGAGACTTAGTCATTGTTATCATTGTCCAGACTTCATATCATGAGATATACAACATTATCTGCCACTCAGAAAATTACCATCCTCTAATCTCTCGAGACTGAATATTGTTGAACAAATTATTTGTGACTTAAACTTTTTGGTGTATCTACTTCAATACAATTATATTTCTAGGATTTGCACTAGTCAACTTAACTAAGTCTTTAGGCATAAATATAAATTTAAAAAAACTTGTTCTGGATTTGATCCACAAGAAACCATTCAATACAACGAATCTTCTACTAGTTATATGCATATTAATTAGGGTAAATGTACCTCAATGGATCTTAGACAAATCATTCAATGGGCCGTAGGAAGAAAGGTTGGACAAAGTCTCATTATTCAAATTTTTGCTACAGAAATACCTGCTCAACTTTTGGTGCCATTATTTAAATAAGCCAATGCCGCAAACCCTTAAACGAGCCCTCAGAGTGTTATAAACTAATTAATGGAGCAATAAAATATATAAAATATTGTGGAAACACAAATACATAAATACATAAAAAAAAAAGAGAGAGCCACATATATACATGGTTCACCCAATTTGGGCTTGTTGAAAATGGCAACAAGAAAATCTTGAGTTAATTTTCCCTTGAATTAAATTAGGAGAAAATTGTAATTCCACATCACAAGACAACAACAATGAGTTGACTAAGTTAATATCATTTAGTTGGATAAATTAATTCGTGTTGAGGGCCTAACTTGAGTCATGTAGAGTGGTTCCTAAATTTTAGGAGCCTAGGTTGAGTTTAATTTGAGTTGTAATAATTTAATTCATTTAGGGAATTAATGTCAGCTAAACTAGTTCCAACTATTGGAGGAACTAGTAGGAGGCCTAGCAGTGGGTGCAGCTTCAGTGTTCGACCAGTTAATTGATAAATCAAGCATAATTAACTCATGCATGCATGAAATTCAAGTTACCTAGTTGATATTTGAATTCATGGGCTGTGTACTATCAATTGTATAATTTTCTAAGTTGTACAAGTGATGCATGCAGTCAAAGAAGGGCCTACAGGGACTGCGCAATTCTAATTGGGAATTTCCCTAATTAATAAGGGGCTAATTCCTAAGGAAACAACGCAAGAAAAAAGGAGCTTGGCATGCAGCAGAATTGACTAAGTATTGGCCAGGGTCAACTTGTGAGGTAGTGAGATCTATTATACTTGTGCATAGATTGTTTAGGCTTGAACAAGCATTGTATTTATTCTCTATTTTCTAACTAATGCAATACATATAAGAAGGGGTTTTGAGTAGTTACTTTCCCCTTAGATAAATCTCTGAGCATATGTGATTGAATCTTGTCTCGTGTTTATGTTGTGATTTCTCGATCAATTAATTATTTCCACTGATGAGTAGAGTAGATTCAAGTCTTTTGTTTGAGCATATTACATAAGAAATTTGAATCTACAAGGAATTTATACATGGTATCGGAGAAGGAATCACATAGAAGAAAAGATAATTTGAGTTTGTCTTTGCAGGTGAATCGAATTTATAGTATCATTCTTCAGAGCCAATAGGATGTCGTTCTATGGATTGAGACTCGAGTATGCCCTTGACGGTAGCTCGAATTATATTTCTTGGAATGACAGGCTGGAATCAGTGATGGAAGATAACACGCTGAAGGAATTCATAGATAATGATATTCTTAAGCCTCCAACAACTGATGCTCAAGATCTGGTAAAGGTGAGGAGGATCATACTAGAAGGAGCTTGAGAGCATATTGTCTCAAATATCCACAGGAAGAATACCCCATATGCAATGTGGCAAGCCTTGATAGACTTGTTTCAGAACAATAGTGACCATAGGAAGCTGGCACTAACGGACAAGCTTCGAAATATCAAGATGGAGAAGGGCGACACAGTACTACAGTACCTGAGTAGCTTCACCTAATGTTTAGATGAACATGGAAGTGTTGGTATTATAGTTGTTGAATATGATATGGTAATCCTACTTCTGGGCCTTCCCGAGAGTTGGCACAACTACCAGGATTCAGTAAGTGGGAGGGAGAAGCTACCAAATTGGGAGTGATTGTGGTCCAAACTGGTGCAAGAAGAGATAAGGCGAACACCAGAGATGGAACCTCATCAAAGCATGATGATGAGGAGAGTTGTGCCTTGGCTGGAAAATTAAAGAAAGGGAAAGGTAAGAAATCCCAATCCAAAGGGGATTCCAGTCAGGGCAACAAGAAGAAAGACTTGTTGAAGATCAAATGCTTTCACTGTCATGAACTGGGACACTATGCCATGAAGTTTCCACACAAGAAGGTCAGCAATCAGCCCTTAGGAGGAGTCGTAGGTAAAGATCTAGCTTCATAATTCGAGTTGGATTTCAACTGATAGCATGCATGCTGACATCCATGATGGGTAGTGTGTGGTATCTCGATAGTGGAGCCTCATTCCATATGAGGGGAAACAAACAATTTTTCTGTGACTTGGAGGATAAGGACCTCCAGATGCACATCGAGATAGGATATGATGGTGTTGGAAATAATACTAGGGGGGGGGGGGGGGGGGGGGGGGGGGTGGGGTGAATCAGTATTAGTCAAATCAATAATCTTTTTCTTTTCATACTCAAATTCATATACGCTACTTCAATGAAGGTAACTCACGTGTACATGCAGCTGTGTTTAAGGCAACCAACGTATATCAAGCAAACTTATGATTCAGTTAATTCATCATATGTTGATATTTAATCAATGCATCATTCCTTCATTAACCATATAAATATTAACCATGTGCAGTAATATCAGAACAAACCATCACACATAAGAAACACACATGAACACCAAGATATAAGGTGGAAACCCAATGCGGGACAAAAACCACCTGTTGTTGTCTTCTTTTTAATATAAGAAAAACATGTTTACAATCTTGTACTGGTGCAGACTCATACCAGTATGCAGGCACCCACCTGCAGAAGGCTACAACCTTCTCTCATTCTCCACTACTACTGGAAGTGAGCTACAACCCCCTAGCTCTTGTACTAGCCAATATGTTTACTAGTACGTAGGCGCTGACCTACAGAAGGCTACGACCTTCTTTCTTCCTCCAGGGACCACGTTTCATAAATTTTAAGACTAGATACTCGTGGAACATAACACCATAATCTGAAGGCCATGTTTCATCCAATTTTCATACTGGACCCATCAACAACATTGAAGCTCAAAATCAATCACCACTGTAATACAACTATCAAATACATCTGCATTAACCAATCATTGAAACTTAAACATCACAACTGAATCCATCAATCACTTTGACAACCCATCATCACTGTAGAAAATCACAATCAATCAATCTAATCATTCATAATATTGTCACCAGAATACAGTCATCAGAACCCAAAGCAGAACCCAGTACTCTGCAACAGCAAACAGAAGCAACTGAAACATTCTTCATAAGGTATACGCTACTTCCCTGTGTCGAACCAGCGTGTGTACGCGCTTTTATTAGAGACAACTAGCGTATACATCTGTAAATGTTAATTCATAATTTTACAGCTATTCCAGATTTCAGTTATACCCGGATCATAACATTTACATAATAATACATGCGTTAGCATTCAGATCTAGAATATACATGAGCAAAATCACATAATGATAATCATTTCAACCCTTAAGATCTCCATCCATCATTAGATCGTATCCCTCATCAACTGCGAAGGTTCATCCTTGGTTCAGATCAAGAAATGCACCATAAGCCAATAACCTGCATACTAGATCTCACACTTCATCATATATTCGATACTTACACACCTTGGGCTAATGATCTTCTCCTCCTTATATAGTTTTAGGCCTTTCTCAATACCATGGACCAAAACCACTTAGGACCAATACCTTGGACCAAATACCTAGGGTCAATACCTCGGACCAAATACCTTGGACCAATACCATGGATCAAAATACCATGGACCAAATACCTCGGACCAGAAACTTAGTGTCCCAACATATACGTGCTTTTCCTTTTGTGAAAGTGCGTGTGTACATATATGCTACTTGTGTTCAGTGAACCTGTATGTATACGTAGCTTGGTCAAGGTGAACTTGCGTATACCTCTCTTTCTTCATTCTCTGTAGTCTGATGTGTAATTATTTGCTTGTTAATCTATTGTACTATGAATTGTCATCTAAGTAAGTTTCCATCAAGGACAACACTTGTATCATAATGCCAATAATCTCCCCCTTGGGACTTGATGGCAACAACAACACCAAGACACTCTCCCCCTTTGACATCAAGGGTAAAGGGCGGACCAAGATATTATCTCCCTTTGATATACGTATGTTGTCCATACTCCCCCTGAGTACATGCTGAAATCTCTGGTTGAGCTCCCCCTTTGTACATGCTAAGATGTACTAATCTGCCCATGCTCCCCCTAAGCACATGTAGAGTCTGAAAAAATATTTTTCAAAAGAATAACATGACTCTACAACTCAACTAAGTGAGTATGACCTTCCTATCACCAATGACTCATACATACATCAATCTCCCAACCAAGTTGGGATATACCAAATGTTTATACATGACTGAAATAGAAATTATTACATCATCCTTCCCATGCAAAGTGGGGCTACAAATTAGGTCTTTGCATGACCTTTACATCAAATGATATACATGACTTTTATAACAAAGAACATAAATCTAAATAAGACCATGATAGTCATCAACAACTATCATACACCATATATGATCTGCACCATCAGCAGCATCAAGATCAATAGTCTGTACATTTCTATCATCAAAAGAGTCACCTGAATCAAAACAACTATGTGGATTTGTACCAAGATCTTCTAAGATAATGCCAACAATGCATTATTAGAAGCATATGCTCCCCCTAAACCTGTGTAAACTTATGAGTACCAGCACATATCTACATATCATCGGCAAATTGTAACCATATCAAACAGAGCAGATAAGTGACTGAACAATATCAACTCCTTTTCCTGAGTCTGTCCCACTGTGTTTTCCTCAAAACACCATATACGTGACTGTGTAGCTTCTAACTCATGTATATACGTGACTTCTCTTTATAATAGCTGAGTATGAAAATTGGAATACTGAATTTTTTCATCTTTAGCTTCCCCTGGGTCTGTTATGTGCGCAAACTGATCTATGCCACATCTTTTTGACAATAATTCTGTCTTCTTCATACATTGGAGTGTGATGATGTATGCTCCTTTTGGTTTGGTGTCCGAAATTTGCTCCTGAATTCCTTTACTTTATGTCCAAACTTGTTACACGCATAACATCTTACATGTTTCATATTCCTTTTATTGCAATCAATAGCTTTGTGACCAAACATATTACAAGCATAACAATATCCCTTAAAGTACCTAGAACATGATGATATTTCTACGTGATAGTCTTGAACCATTCTACTTTTGCATCTAGCTGTAACATGTCCAAAATTATGACATATAAAACATTCAACATCATTCATCGAAGGAAATAACCGACTATCACTTCCACTGTTAGGAGTAAAAGATTTTCTTTGAAGAATTTCTTTCGTTGGTTGTTGATGGGGTTGACTTTTTATTTCCTTGTTGAGCATCTCAGGTTTTTCATTGGAGTTTCTTACCTTACCTTGTGAGCTAGATTCACCTTCATGAAAACCAAGACCAATCTTTATAATGGGCGAACGTTGAACTTTGAGGATTTCATCTAACGTTTATGATCCTTTAGCAAATCTAAGATTCAGATTCTTTTTCTTTTCAAGTTCTTTTCTTAGACTTACTACTTCACATTCTAACACTTCATTGTGTTTGTCCTTTTTGGTGAGTTGATGTGTCACTGTGTTTATGACCATATCCTTTTCTGCTAAGCTGACTTTAAGTTGACTGATTTCTTTAAGGAAATCTTCCTTTTCTAAGGCATTATTATCATATGCCATGAGTAGTTCAATTTCTTGATCATCCTCGTCACTATTGGACAGGCCAGCACTATCAAGGTAACTCACGTGTACACGCAGCTGTGTTTAAGGCAACCAACGTATATCAAGAAAACTTATGATTTAGTTAATTCATCATATGTTGATATTTAATCAATGCATCATTCCTTCATTAACCATATAAATAGTAACCATCTGCAGTAATATCAGAACAAACCATCACACATAAGAAACACACATGAACACCAAGATATAAGGTGGAAACCCAATGCGGAACAAAAACCACCTGTTGTTGTCTTCTTTTTAATATAAGAAAAACATGTTTACAATCTTGTACTAGTGCAGACTCATACCAGTACGCAGGCACCCACCTGCAGAAGGCTACAACCTTCTCTCATTCTCCAGCTACTACTGGAAGGGAGCTACAACCCCCTAGCCCTTGTACTAGCCGATATTTTTACTAGTACATAGGTGCCGACCTATAGAAGGCTACGACCTTCTTTCTTCCTCCAGGGACCACGTTTCATAAATTTTCAAACTAGATACTCCTGGAACACAACACCATAATCTGAAGGCCACGTTTCATCCAATTTTCATACTAGACCCATTAAGAACATTGAAGCTCAAAATCAATCACCACTGTAATACAACTATCAAATACATCTACATCAACCAATCATTGAAACTCAAGCATCACATCTAAATTCATCAATCACTTTGACAACCCATCATCACTAGAGAAAATCACAATCAATCAATATGATCATTCAGAATACTGTCACGATAATACAGTCACTATAATACAATCATCAAAACCCAAAGAAAAACCCAGAACTCTGCAACAACAAACATAAGCAACTGAAACATTCTTCATAAGGTATACGCTACTTCCCTGTGCCAAACCAGCGTGTGTACGCGCTTTTATTAGAGCCAACCAGCATATACATCTATAAATGTTAATTCATAATTTTACAACTATTCCAGACTTCGGTTATACCCAGATCATAACATTTACAGAATAATACATGCGTTAGTATTCAGGTCTAGAATATACATGAGCAAAATCACATAATGATAATTCATTTCAACCCTTAAGATCTCCATCCATCATTAGATATTATCCCTCATCAACCGCTAAGGTTCATCCTTGGTTCAGATCAAACAATGCACCATAAGCCAATAACCTGCATACTAGATCTCACACTTCATCATATATTCAATACTTACACACCTTGGCCTAATGATCTTCTCCTCCTTATATAGTTTTAGGCCTTTCTCAGTACCATGGACCAAAACCACTTAGGACCAATACCTTGGACCAAATACCTAGGGTCAATACTTCGGACCAAATACCTTGGACCAATACCATGGACCAAATACCTCGGACCAAAAACTTAGTTTCCCAACATACACGTGCTTTTCCTTTTTTGAAAGTGTGTGTGTATGTATACGCTACTTGTGTTTAGTGAACTTGTGTGTATATGCAATTTGGTCAAGGTGAACCTATGTATACCTCTCTTTGTTCATTCTCTATAGTCTGATATATAATTCTTTGCTTATTAATCTACTGCACTGTGAACTGTCATCTGAGTGAGTTGCCATCAAGGGCAAAACCTGTATCATAATGCCAACAGATGGAAGGTATAACACGATCGGTATCACTACAGTTACTTTTCAGAGGGAGTCTGGTTCTCCTCTCACATTAAAATATGTCATGTGTGTTCCTGGTTTGAAGAAGAATTTAGTTTCAGTTGCTATTGTGGAATACCGTGGATATGATGTGATATTTAGCAAAGGAAAGGCTTTCCTTAGACATATCTCCATGGGACAAGTGACTTGGATTGGGATTTGGGTGAATAACCTCTACAAGTTGGATGTAGAAGACTATTTTGCTTTGAGCACAAAAGAAAAGAAGGTACAGAGTCAAGACATCGATGAATTATGGCATAGGAGACTTGGCCATTTGCATCATGGAGCTTTGAAGATCATGCAACATATTTCTATAGGACTTCCCAAGGGTGCACTATAACAACGATATACATGCAAAGGGTGTACGCTGGGGAAGTACACCAAAGCCACCTTTCATGATAAGAAAAATAAGCACAAGCATTTCTTAAAAGAGTTCACTCAGATGTGTGTGGAACTTTCTCGATAGCCTCCATGGCCAAGCATGGGTATTATGTTATATTTGTAGATGATTTCTCACGTAAGTGTTCGATTTTCTTCATGCAAAAGAAAGACCAGACATTCTTGAAATTTTGTGGATTTAAATCACTTGTTGAGAAAGGCACTGGTAGGATATTGAAGGTTCTCAGGAGTGATAATGGTGTTGAATATGTGTCGAATGAGTTCAATAACTTCAGTGGAACAAAAGGCATTCAATAGGAGTTAAAAGCACCCCATAACCCATACCTGAATGGGGTGTGTTACACAGTAATTTGTCACCATTTGTCACCGTCCCTGTTACCCCTCTCCCACACTTTGGAGGACTCATTTCGGGACCTGTGAGAAGTGACATAACTTGAAAACACTTGCATTATGTTCCCCTAAGTATGGACTTCATATGCCTTGAAGACATCTCCTACAGAATATCCTTAAAAAGTCCCCTTTTTCCATTAGCGCGGATCCACAGTGTATTTACCCACACCAATGGGGGAAATCTCCAAAGAGGGCGCGCCAGTTGGCGCTTCTGTACCTGTCTACAGAGTTGTACCCGCCCAACCGAGATTGGGAAAGCTTTTTAACAAACGCACGCACAAAGGGTTTTTTCCTTTTCGGACTCATGAAGCTTTTTAAGATAATTCCAATCTCATGGATGTCGAGAATCATTCGTATCTTCCTTTCCTCTATCCATAATAGCTTTTCGTGGGATAATGCCATTTCCCATGGATGTCTTGGTTCATTGTATCTCCTCCTCTCCTCCATCTATAAAAGCTTGTTCTGTTGCATTTGACAAGCTAGTTCAAGCATAGGGAGAATATACTGTCGGAGTCTGAGAGATTGCTGTAAGGTCTTCTTTGCATTCATAATCAAAGAGAGAGAGGCTTGTTCCCAATCCCACAAGCTTTGCAAGACATATGTAGCTGATCACCCA